>CAUYRH010135626.1:0-20084 GCA_963574655.1 Perodicticus potto | reverse complement strand
GAGCTTTGATAGGAATTGCATTAAAATTATATATTGCTTTGGGTAGTATAGACATTTTAACAACGTTGATTCTTTCTAGCCATGAGCATGCTATGTTTTTCCATTTTTTAGTATTTTCAGCTATTTCTTTTCTTAAAGTTTCATAGTTCTCTTTATAGAGATCTTTCACATCCTTTGTTAGGTAAACTCCCAAATATTTCATCTTCTTTGGCACTACTGTGAAAGGAACAGAGTCCTTGACTTCTTTTTCGGCTTGGGTATTGTTGGTATATATAAAGCCTATAGATTTATGGGTATTGATTTTGTAGCCTTAGACATTGCTGTAGTCCTTGATCACTTCTAAAAGTTTTGTAGTAGAATCCCTGCTGTTTTCCAGATATACAATCATATCATCTGCGAAGAGTGAAAGTTTGAGATCTTCTGACCCTATGTGGATGCCCTTGATCGCCTTTTCTTCCCTGATTGCAATGGCTAAAACTTCCATTACAATGTTGAAGAGCAGAGGAGACAATGGGCAACCTTGCCTGGTTCCTGATCTACGTGGAAATGGTTTCAATTTAACTCCATTCAATAGGATATTGGCTGTGGGTTTGCTGTAGATGGCCTCTATCAGTTTGAGAAATGTCCGTTCTATACCAATTTTTTAAAGTTTTCTGATCATGAAGGGATGCTGTATATTGTCAAAAGCTTTTTCTGCATCAATTGAGAGAATCATATGGTCTTTATTTTTTAATTTATTTATGTGCTGAATTACATTTATAGATTTACGTATATTGAGACCCTAGGATAAAGCCCACTTGGTCATGGTGTGTAATTTTTTTGATGTGTTGTTGGATTCTGTTTGTTAGTATCTTGTTAAGTATTTTTGCATCAATATTCATTAGTAACATTGGTCTATAGTTTTCTTATCTTGTTGGATCCCTCCCTGGTTTAGGAATCAAAGTGATGTTTGCTTAATAGAATGTGTTGGGTAGTATTCCTTCTTTTTCTATATTTTGGAAGAGATTTAATAATGTAGGTACTAGTTCTTCTTTAAAGGTTTGGTAGAATTCTGATGTGAAACCATCTGGTCACAGGCTTTTCTTTTTGGGGATATTTTTTATAGTTGGTGCTATTTCAGAACTTGATATAGGCCTGTTCAACATTTCCACTATGTTCTGGCTAAGTCTTGGTAGGTGGCGTGCTTCCAAACATTGGTCAATTTCCTTCAGATTTTCATATTTCTGAGAGTAAAGTTTCTTGTAATATTCATTAAGCATTTTTTGAATATCTGAGGGGTCTGTTGTTATTTTGTCTTTACCATTTCTGATTGATCAAATTAGAGATTTTACTCTTTTTTTCCTGATTAGGTTAGCCAAAGGTTTATCTATTTTATTAACCTTTTCAAAGAACCAACTTTTTGATTTATTGATCTGTTGTATAATCCGCTGCTGGTGGCGGGCCAAGGTGAGAGCCAATCAGGGCTGCTCAGGAGTTCCAGCAGAGTTCCTAGCCACTGCTGGCAGCGGACCAAGGCGAGTGCTACTCAGGGACACACAGGAGTCCCCGTGGAATTTCTGGCCATCAGGTGGTGGGCTCGGCATGGGGAGGAGTGGAGCCCCACGGCTCTGGGTGGAGTTCCTAGCCTGGGGACTGGTGGGGGCTCGGTGGGGCCCCAGAGTCTCTTACCTGGCAGACTGCCTGGTCCGGCAGACAGGTAGGGTGGTTGCTGCTCATTTCCTACCCCCTCAGTTGCATCAGAGGTCAGGCTTCTGGTGCATTAGGTAAGGGGGGAGGTGTCCTGGAAGTTCAGAATGGCGGAAAACTGTAGTTCAGTTTTTCTGCCTGAAGCTTGGTTTTTTGGAGTAGCAGCTTGCGTCAGCAGAGGTGACCTGCAGTTATCACTTCTCTCTCTTGGCTGGGCTCCGAATCTTCAGCTCAATTGGGCAGTTTGTGGACGTTATCTTCCCTTTTGGACAGGAGCCTCTGTTGGAAGCTGCTTCCAGTCAGCCATCTTGCCCCTCCCTCCAATTTTAAGTATTCTTAATTCTTATAATTTTATTTAGTAAATGGCAGCTTTTTAAACATTTCATTTAGAAGGAACATTTATTGATGCCTAGAGGGAAGATCTAATTAGAAACATAGAAGTTCAAGGATAGTCTGGGCATGGTGACTTACAGCTATAATCCCAGCACTTTTATTCACTATCAATAAAAATATTAAGGTCGAGGTCCTTTTTGGTAATCTCATCCCTGTTCCCTAGTATCAGAATAGGAAGAACACTTGAATTACAGCTGTTACATTGGCCACAAATCCAAAATATTTCACAGATATTGCTAAGGGGAAAAAATATCTTTCATTGCCGAACTTAGTACACAGTTGTTGAAATTATAATGACAGGAAGAAGACAAAATGTCCTTTGAATTAGCTAACCAAGATGCTTACCCTCCTGGAGGATAGAGTCAGTAGGAGAGACAGCAGTGACCTGAAATACGAATTCTCAAACCTTCCTGACTTGATTACAAAACTACTTAGGCAACACCAGTGAGCTCTTCTTTCTGCTTATGGCCTTACCCAGATACCTGCCCAATAACTCACTCAGGGTGGTTGATTTCACACCTTACACAGTGCCATTTACTTCTAAATCCAAATTATTCTGCTACCTTCACTTCTAGGTGTTATGGTTGATAAAATGTCTTGATCTGGGCTATCTTGTGTGCTAACCCTGATGCTAGATGACTTTTTTCCCAAGTATGTGCTGCTATATGATGTATGTATTTTTAAAGTAAATTAAATTTGGCCTTAATCTGCCTTGGTATGTAGTGAAATGCCACCTACCTTAATATGGAAACAAACCACAACCTATCTAACAATATATTTTTGTAACAAATAACTGAGTCTCAACTAATCACAGCGGCCAAGTTTCAGCTAATCACAGGCATCCAACTGATTAGACTAGGTCTATATTAGGCAAGTGTCTCATTAATCCATCCCCAAATAAGGCAAATCCTGCAACCAATCAAACTATTTATGTGTATCATTTCCTTTCCCACCTGCCACATTGCTGGATGGAGTTCTCTGAGCCTTTGCTCGTTCAGGGTGTTGCCCAATTTATAAGTCATTCTTTGCTCATAAAACTTCTACTAAATTTAATTTGTCTAAGATTTTTAGTTTAACAGTTTGATGTCAGAGTGGGATTTGAAGTTCAACTCTACTAACTTCCAGGAGCATCAAATGACAAAACAAGGTGCCTACCATCCCATAGTGCCAACTGATCTCTGGCAACACCTGAGGTTGTGAGAGAATTGTCTGACACAAACACCATGAATTTGTGTTTTGAGCTCTCTCAGTTTATTGCAGTGTTTTTGATCCAAATCATGTTTGGAAGTCATGACAGAAACAAGATTGGGTCCTTTAGGGAGGCCACAGGTGGGTGTCTGACCAGATCAGACAGAAAATAGACTGCATTCACTAGGTAGTTACTAGAAGATGGAAATCACATGTGCATCAGGATCCATGAAGCCTGGAACCCCTTCATCTAGAACTTCAACCTATTCCATGTATAAGAAGCATGGATCAATAATAAAATACATGTATTTAAAATTAAAAAAAAAAATAAGAAGCAAGGATCCCAATTCTGTGCTTTTATAGAGAAATGGGTGAAGCTTAACAAAGGTAACTTAAGAGTTGGAGTGGCCACAATGGGGAAACCCCTTACAAAACGCAAATATTACACATCTTCATAGCCACAGAAGCTGCAGAAAATCTACTTGTACATAATTTTGAACCCAAACCCCGGCCAAGGGGTTTCTTAAACTGAAGAAATTTGTGCCCTGAGGTGTTGAAACCACCTATAAAGTAAAGCCTTAAGGTAAAAATAGCAATAAAAGTCTGATTTCTATATAAGTATAGATACAGCCAGAAGTCAATCAGCTATTGTTCCTTAACTTCCTCACTGCTGTAACTGCTTAATGACATGCATTCTCTCTGAAAAGTGCAGGATTTGTGAACTGCAACTGCTTCTATAGGTAGCATTGCTACTGTAAAGCCTAGGCCTGGTGCTTCCATAGATAACATGGCAATTGTAAAGCCTAAGGCTGGCCTTGGAGATATTATCTAGACTCAGCATTTGGGGAATCCCAATGATAACAACCAGACCCTGATTGGAGGGAGGCCCTCACTCACCAGAGTAGCTTGACTCCATTTGGCAACAGCTGTGGGGCTTTTTAGGCACAGCTGGATTCTGTATTTTATGGACTCCTAACTTTGGGCTTATTGCTAACACCCTATATGTGTCTTAAAGAAAAGAAATAATGAATCTTTAAATGATCTGGGGACTGTTAAAAGGCCTTTTATTTAAAATCAAGGAAAATCTGCTAAATGCTCCAGCATTTGGGCTTCCAGATAGAAGAAAACCTTTCAATCTTTTTACACATGAGAGACAAGGAATACGTCTGGAGGTGTAAACTCGGGACCTGGGAAGAGACCTCTTGTTTATTTTTCAAAACAATTGGATATTGTTGCAAAAGAATGGCTTTCTTGCCTTACAGCTGTTTCTGCCACTTGTGACCTTCTTCAGGAAGCAGAAAAGGTTACATTAGGCCAGTCCACCACTGGGTCCTCCCCTTGCTGGAACAGAAAGGAGTAATGGGCTGACCACTGGGAGGGTTGGCAGATACCAGGCTATTTAAGACAATCTAAACGTAACATTGAATGCTGTCTCTACCTTAAATCCTGTCACCTTAACTTCCTTAAATGCCATGTGAAACTGAGCATGGCTATTTATACATCAGTGAACAAGTTTATTCTAGCCAATGAGATCTGACAGACATAGCCTTTAGAAAACCCAGCCTGAGAGATGTTTACTGATGGAAGCAGTTTTATGGATCAAGGAAAATGGAGGGCTGGATTCAGATGGTGACTCATCAACAAACATTCCAGGCTTCAGAACTTCCCCCTGGAACATCAACACTGAAGGCAGAACTAATAGCCCTCATTAGGGGACTCCAGCTAGGTAAAGGAGCACAGGTGACCAGATACATGCACTCCAGTTATGCTTTTTCTGCTGTGTATGCTTAGTGGGCCATCTGGAGTAAAAGGAAACTCTTAACCTCTGCTAATAAAGACATAAGCATGCTAAGAGAAATCCTAGCCTTGCTAGGTGCCATTTCAGCCTCCAAGGAAGTAGCTATGGTACATTGCCTTGAACATCAGAGGACAGTCCAGTGCCAGGAGGAAATCATCAGGCAGATTGGACCATAAAAAAAAAAAAAAAAAAACCAGCAAGGGAAAAAGACTCTCAAGGCATTATTGATTCCCTTGCTCCCTAAATAGATCTTGATCCTAAACCTCCCATATGCTCAGAGGAAGATCACAATAGAACACTCAGTTGGGTGTTTGACCCTGGCCACAGGACCCAGGATGGGTAGATATAAAGTGAGACAGGAGTGATTCTGGTACCCAAGAATCTTTTAAATTATATTATTAAACACATTCATGACTCCATTCACTATGTGAGGGATGCCACCCTACAACTGGTACAAAAATATGTCATTGGTCCACATATGAAAAGAACCATTCAGAAAGTTATTTGAGTCTTTACTCAAAGCGTATCTAAAACTAGTCCTCCTCCCTTCACGAAAGGACTTCAGGTTGTGGGTGGGAGGGCTAAGAGGGGCCTGGCAAATTGATTTCACCATGATGCCAAGGGTAGTGGATAAACACAAATATCTACTAATCTTTGTGGATACCTTCTTGGGCTGGTTGAGGTCTTTCTCTGCCAGACAGAAAGAGCCTCTGAAGCCATTAAGGCCTTGATAAAGAACGTTATTCCTCCGTGTAGAGTACTGGTTTCTATTCAGAGTGTCAAGGGTGCTCTGATCACATAGGATGTTTTCAAGCTCCTGGTATATAGCTTGGGGGCCACCGTCCACCAGAAAAAAACTGAAGAGATGAATCATATTGTAAAGAAAACCTTACCTAAAATCTACCAAGAAATTAATCTGACTTAGGATAAGACACTGTCGTTGCCTCGCTTAGAATTAGAGTTGTCCCCAGGAGTGGGTTCAAGTGAAGCCTGTTGGGGCCTAATACAGCCATACCTGAACCCTTTCCCTTCCTCCTCCTCCCAGACACAAAGGATCTGCTTCTTGCTAGAGGACCTTAACTTTTCAAGAAAGCTATGGAATTTGCCCACTCCATATGACCCATCTACTGGTTTAGGGTGCTGCCTAATTCATGAATAATTTTTTGCTTATATTCTCCCAAATTCTAACTTTAATTTGTCGAAAATTTTTCATAGTGTGTATGATCAAAATAATAAATGTCATCCACATATTTATGATACATATTTATGTATTTTGTTTTCTAACATTAAAGAAATTTATTGCATTTTGCTTGTTTATTTGTAATTTAATGCAAGATATTTTTGTCAGATTTTGTTCCTTCATCATAAAATACTTTTTAAGGTTGATCATGCTACAGTATTTATACCTCTTCACTATAATTCCCCAATGGTTAGACTTATATTTAATAAAAGAGATTGATAAGCACTCTAGAAAAAAAGAGAAAGGTTCAAAAAAACAAAATCTTATTCAGCATATTAAGTAGAGATCACTTTAGATCCAATCTTACCTGTCTTCAAAACTTTTAAAAGTATCTTCTAAGGTTGAGGTGTGTGCAGACCATAAGTACTTCAGCAGGTCATCAAAGTTACTAGAAGGTGTCTGCAAATACTAAAGTCAAATTTATTAATACTTGAGCAACTATCACAATCTCTGTTCCTGAAATTAAAAAAAGTTCAAGTATATAATTTAGTAGCATTTAAGGGAGAGTAGAATTTTGTTTCTAAGAATGAATATGTGTAAGACTCACAGTCTACAAAGGACATAAAAATATTCACTATTTTATACTTGGCAGCAGATCTTTATTTTTTCTTTGTCATTTGTTTTTCTGCTAACATTGTTAAAGTTACCATAGCATCTTAAGAACAAGAAAAAAAAATTGTTAGAATTTTTAATTTGATTAAATATAAAGTAATAAATTAATAATCTAAACATCTTATAAATCTACATTTGTATCTTTTCCTTATTGATTTTATTCCATGTCTATGTTTAACCAATTTTTTTTTTTTTTAGTTTGGTCCTTGAATATTTGGTTTTAAACAACACAAAATTATTCTACCCATATGTGTATATTCACTAATTCAGCTGAAATATGGTGATTGCTATGAAACCAGTTTCATAGTTATATTCCCTTCAAGATCACTGTGGGATCTTGAAGGAAAATCTCGATTATCCAGAACAACCTATTCACCAATCAGCAAAATATCCTGCATGCTGACCATTTGTGTACAATTTATTTGAGGTAAGAAAAATGAGTAGATTTCGTGCTAATATTGTATTGGGGCAGTGGGTATTAATGACACATGATACCCTGCTATAACAAATTATTAATATGTTATTAGGTATTATGTAATTAATGTTACATAGTGTTATTGTAATGTTATTAATATCATGTTATTATCTTATGTAATCTTACATAACAATTTACACAATCATAGCAAGGAAAATATTATTATACAATGCACACAAAAATTCTAAACAAAAAGTGTAACATAACAAAGTAAATTCCCTTGCCATCTCCTAAGAGTAGAAAAAAAGAACCTGGTAAAAGGCATTCCACTTGTTCATTGTCTTATGGAAGGATGAACGACAGCTAGAAACATCATAACAAAACTTCATCTGATCCTTGGGTGGTGGTAAAAGCACAACTTGGTCTGATGATATCCCCATTATGCCAGAATCAATGGCAGCAAAGAAGGGTAATGAAGACAGAAAATAATTTAAATCTGTAAGAAGAAGAGATGCATCATTATACAAGAGGTAACAGGCATCATAAGTTATTACGGAAAAACTCAACAGATACAGAAACAAATGGCCTATAGACACATGAAAAAAAGCTCATCATCCTTAATCATCAAAGAAATGCAAATCAAAACCACTTTGAGATAACATCTAACCTCAGTAAGATTAGTCCACATCACAAAATCCCAAAATCAGAGATGTTGGTGGGGATGTGGAGAAAAGGAAACACTTCTACACTTCTGGTGGGAACGCAAATTAATATGTTCCTTTTGGAAAGATGTTTGGAGATCACTTGGGGTTCTCAAAATAGACTTGCCATTTGAACCTTCAATTTCTCTACTAGGTATATATCCAGAAGACCAAAAATAACTTTGTAACAAATATATTTGCACCAGAATATTTATGGCAGCCCAATTCATAATTGCTAAGTCATGGAAGAAGCCCAAGCACCCATTGACCCATGAATGGATTAATAGCTTGTGGAATATGTAAACCACGGAATATTAAACATCCCTAAAAAAGATGGAGACTTTACCTCTTTCATATTTACATGGATGGAGCTGGAATATATTCTTCTTAGCAAAGTATCTCAAGAATGGAAGAAAAAGTATCCAATGTACTCAGTCCTACTATTAAACCAATTTATAGCTTTCATATGAAAGCTATAACGCAACTATCGCCCAAGAAGAAGGGGAAAGAGGAAAAGGAGGGGTGGGGAGGGGCGAGAATGGGTGGAGGGAGGGTAATTGGTGGGGCCACACCTACATTTCTTGTAAAATGATAAAGTTAACATGATAAAGTTACTAAGTGTAGAGCATAAATGTCTTAACACAATAACTAAGAAAATGCAGTGAAGGTTATGTTAACCAGTTTGATGAAAATATTTCAAATGGTATATGAAACCAGCACATTGTACCCCATGGTTGCATTAATGTACACAGTTATGATTTAATAAAAAAAAAAAAAAGAGTTAGGCACTAGGTAAAAGATATTAACCCAAAACTCCCTTGAGCATTATTACATTACATATGTAATAATAACATATATTGGTTAAAGAACTTGCCTATGGTATTTTAAAACAAAAAGTAATTGTAATGGATTTGGTAATATTCATTTTTCAAAGCATTAAGTAGAAAAGCAAAAGAAAGCTACTAGCTTATCTATAAACTTCTCATCGAGGTTTTGTTGGGAATATTTTAACATGTTTATAGCTTTAGTAAATGAGTATTGTCTGTTTTATATAGATAAAATTAATTCGTAGCCATGCAGTTACTAAGTCCTTAACTTATTCTACATCTCTACAGAAAAAATTTTGCATAAGCTTTGGAAATAGATCAGTGGATAATTGAGTTGACAGTCAAATAAGACTCTTTTATAATTTTTAAAAAATCTCTATTTATAGATAACCTTTTCCAGCAGATTCAGACATTATAATTTAGCTGGGTATTAGCTATACTGAGTCCCACTAGAAATCTGCAATGCAGAATATTTCATCACAGACATGCATCTCTGAGTACAGTCCTCAGCCCCATCCTGGCAGGCTGATACTCCAAAATACTAAACAATCTGGGGAAAACCAACTCTGAATTCTCGATCTGTGACCAGAACTGTTTGTGGGTCTTTGAGGAGAATGATTCAGAGCAGTATGAAGAACACACGCAAGGCACATATGGTGTGCAGTACTCTGAGAAAGTGAATTTTAATGTGGTGATGTTTTGGAGTGGGAAATCCCTCTCAGGAATTGTGTAAATTGGTTTCATCACTAAAGCATAAAATTAAATTAAAAATTTGGAGAACACCTCCAGAAATTTTAGCTTGAAGTCTGTGGCTAAAGGCTCAAATTACTGATTGATAAAATGAATTTCCGTAGGTATTTATCTCTGGAGTGTTTGTGAGTTTCAGTGCTAAATCTGGTCATCTGGTCTGAGCAAAATGAAATAGCATCATTTTTCTCGGTCACTTCTAATTCCTTCTCATTCTGGAGACTCCCCGTCACTCAAGGGATGTCCCACTTAATTGCCAGTGTTGGTTTCTTAAAGGCTATCACTTTTTGCAGTTTCTTATTTTAGTCCTTCTGTGAAAAGCTGTATATGGCCTAAGAAATTATCATTGACATAATGGCCCTTAAGTCCCCACATAAAGCCTGCAAGGTACATGGTGAAGTAGATTCCTTTTTTAAAAGGAACAGAACTGTTTTTGTTTTGTCTCTTTCTCCAAGATCATGAGTTTGAATGCTTTCCTTTGGGAAAGGTTAACATCTATTTTGCTATTTAAGTGAACCTACCAGCCCACCAACTATCCACGGAGATGCACAAATGATCTCCAGATGCAGTTCCACAGTCTGTCCTTCCGGTCGGATCCGCTAATCTGCCTAGAAGGGAAAGCATGAGGCACAGTGATATTTGTTATGCACACCTTGAAACTGCTATCTTGATTGCTTTACCAGATAGGTTTTGTTTGTAGATGCAAAAACATGTATGTCTGAATAATTTGTGTTTGTAGTCCCTTCACACTTTATCTTTTATATTCTCTCAACCAATTTCTTCTTTTCTTAACAACACTACAATTTTTTACTTTTAAATTATAAGTGTTAAGTGTTTTTTGCTTTTGTAAGTATTAGCTTTTCCATTTGTTTCTCTACCACCTAGTCAAAATTATGGAAGCAAGATACATACAGATTCTGGGCAATGGTTTAGAGTCAAACCAAATCACTACTCTGTTAATATACTAGTTGGACTCTCATGCCTTAATTTCCTCAACTACAAAGCAGGGATAATAACATAAACTACATTATAGGGCTGCGTGAAGTGAGGAAAAGCATCCTATTATCTATACTAGGTAAAATTAGAAAATAACTTTCTTTCCTTGTCAAATGAAATTGCTTCTCTCTCTCTCTTTTATTCTCCCCTCCATGTACAATAAATAAAAAGTTTCTTATTGGCTGTGTATCAATCTGCGGTAACCAGCAGGCAACACTCTTTCTCATAAACTTCTTGTGAATAAAATTTTTAAAAAGAACAAAATTTATTTCAATTCATGAATATTTATTTCCAAATATATCTTCTGTCCATACACTTTAAAATACCCTATTTCCCAGAAGAAAAGCAATTATTTACAGAGAAAGACCCTTATGAACAAGGTGAGGCTCCTTGAAAACCCATATCCGTGATGAGGCAATCACAATTAGAACTACAAGAAATTAAACAAATTTGGCATTGCCTTCTGATTTTAGTGTATATCCCTTGTTCTCTTCATCTCATTGCTTATAAAGGAGTCCAGCACTTAGTAGAAATTGGATAAATATTTTTTAAATGCCCGATAGATTACATACGATGTCTTTTTGTTGTTGGTAACCATGTTTTATGCCCCACTGAGGTGTCTGATACAAACAGACAACCCATAAAAGATAAGTTTGTAGAGAAGGAGAAAGAGAGTTAGAAATATAATAATCAGGAGTGGAGAAAAAAGGAAGGTAATTTTGAAAACATGGTATATACAGAGCCCCATTTCCCAAGAACTTCATGATATTGGTAGATCATTAGAATGGAAACCAGAGTCATTCTTACCTGTTTTATACTGCCAGCCATGCTGCAGAGGCAATCCCCATAAAATATTTTGTTCATTTTCTGGTGCAAATTTTTCAAAATATCTGGCTGTCTGGTTCAATAGGATTTTGTACATCCCCATTCTCTCAGGGTAAATCCAGGGGTCAATGAGGTACTTCCCATTTTCTACACGGTAGTCACTGAACTGACCTGGGCTCTCCTTCCACAGAGGGGGCTCCATATCTGAGAAATTGGAAGCCCCTACTGAGGAAGCAGAAAAGCAACCAACTAGTACATAAACCCAGGAAGGAAAGAACGCCATGGCAAAAGGCTGGCCACTGAGATCGTGGTAGAGTTTTTATTAGAGAATGGAGGAGGAAGTCGTGATATTTTCTTGGATCACAGCTTCTCAAGACTTTATCTTTGGATAGTGTGAGTTCTTTATCTTGGATAGTGTGAAAATGTATTCTTTATCTTGGATAGTGTTAAAATGTAGAAGAAATTTGTGTATTAGCTAACATTCAAGACAACTAACTTTCTCAATCTCTTCAGTGTCAGAACCTAACTATAAAATTAGGCTTGTATATGATATATTGGATAAAACTACTTGTCAACGTAAGAATCTTAGTATTGTAGCTGAGAACATGGTCTCCCAGAATTAAGGCTAAATTTTCAGTGTCCATTTCACAAGCAAGCGTCACTAAGTGTTGACCACGGGGACATAAACAGAAATGACATCCACACTCTCTGGGACATGTCCTTAAATGGAGGGCAGATGCCACTTTCTCTTCCCTCTTTCCATATTGTGGCTTGGATCATGGATGTAATGGTAAAAACTCAATCTTGATGCCCAAGCACAGGCACTATCTTAGAGATGGCAGAATGGAAAACTGGAGGTTGTCAGAATCACAGAGGACTATGGAGCCAGGACATATCCCTAAATTCCTACATTTTAATTTTACCTGAGAGAGAAAGAAACAGCTTTGTCTTTCAACCATTGTTATTTGGGTTTCACTCACATGTAGTCAGATGCTTACCTTATTAATAGGTATTGCATCTGAAATGCTCAATTATTAGCATAATTGGATCCATATGCCTCATAGGAGGTCAAGTGCTCCTTGGACTGTGCTCACTCCTGGCACAGTCCAGTTTAAATAGGCTTCATCATAATGCAACTCTTTATTCTGTCATATTATTCAACCCATAGCCATTTGACATTAATTATTCAATTTTTCCAGATATATTAATATAAAAGGAAAGTGGTATAAATTGCTATTACATTCTAAATCAAGAACATTCTTGATTTTACATTACATCTTTATAAAAAATAAACTCATGAATATGCACTATAAGATGTTTCTTTAAAATCAAATGCCAGGATCATTCTCAATGGAGCAATTTTAAGAGCATTCTCTTTAAAATCAAGCAAGTTAGTAAAGATAAGGAAAATTAGAGGTATAAAATTGAGAATAGGGAAGTAGTAGTACAATTTTTGCAGATGATAGGAAAGTATCTAGAAATATATAATAAACTAGAAAGACAACTACAAAGAAAAATAAAACTTAGTAAAGTAATTAGGAACTAAATTAGTATACATAGGTCAATAGCTTTTATATGTAAAAGCAATTGGGAAATATAATCAGTGGAAATGCAAAGGAAGAAAAGTTCTTACTTAAAAGATCAACAAAAGGACAAATATATTTACAAATAAGTGTAATTGTGTTAGATTCATTTGGAAGAAGTCTTTAAGAAGACTAATGAAATTAAACAATTTTAAGATCATGTTATGTTTTTCAAAAGACTCAACCTTATCAATATGCTAATTTAAATCTACACAATAAGAATGAGAAATATTAATAGGATTTTTAGAAGTAGAACAGTTGAGACTTAAGTTTGTCTAAAAAGTAATTATGTAGTAAAATAGAAAAACTCTAACAATAATGGACAATATTAATAATAAAAGGAAACTTTCCCTAATAAATTATTAAATAATTGTTATAAATTCTCAAAAATTACAGTAACATAATTCAGTAATTGTGTGGTCAACTACACATAAAAAGATAGTTTATTGGACTATTAGAAAAAGATTAAAAAGGAATGACCCAAATGCAAATAAGAATTTAATGTGGAACTATGCTGGGACCAGATGTAGACATTGCTCATATATCCACTGGTAGGATATTTATTGAAATTACCATAGGCAGTGAAAAAAAATAAGAGTCCATCTTACTATAAAGATATCTGTGGAAGATGTAAATAAAATTATAATGTCAATAGTAGAATCTGGATCTTCTGATGCAACACTTACTAATAGAAGAGGAAATAATTTAGAAATTTACAAATAAACCTCCAGCTAACATCAAACTTATTGTGGTATGGACTGTTGGCTACATAACCCACTATTCACTCTTCTTCATAAGAAGAATACCTCTAATATTTAGTACATTACAGTCTTCCTGGAATAAAGACTATATTATCTAGTCTGACAGCTAGATGTAGCTATGTGATAAAGCTGTGGACAAATTCTTAGATTGTGACTTTTAAGAAATCTCCTTAAAAGATGCCTGTCCTTTACCGTTCGTTATTTCTTCCCCAGCTGGCTGCAATGCAAACATATCTACAGACAGAGGCTATCTATAGGTTACAGAGGGGGGAGGGGCAAGAAGAGACAGTGAGATAAGCAATTAAAACACTCACAGTCCCTAATATTCATGGGGCTCTAGAGTCTAATTCTGGATTGCTGTTTCTATAAAAGAAATGAAATTTTAATTTAATACAATATTTTTTGTAGGATTTGTTACTACCTGGAGAACCTAACCTGAAGAGACACTCTAAGTATAGCTTTTAACATTTCTGTGTTTCATTTTCCCAAACTGTAATGCAAAAATAGTATTACATGCTTCTAAATCCACTAATTATGACTCCATTTCAAGTTGTCTGAGTTTGATATTTGGTCTGAGTTTGATATTTGGGTAGGTAATTCACAATAGATATTGGATAGGAAATACATGTTTAAGGCACATACATACAATTACTTTAAACTCCAAAATTTTGATGTATGATGAATACTAATGCCCTAATTTATAAATAAAACTGAGGTTTATCAGGACCTTTCCCAAAGTCATGCAAGTTGTATATGGGAAAGCCTAATTTTGTTCCCAGGTCTGCCTGATGTCAAAGCCAGGGTTCTTGTAGACTCTTCTGTCTTATGACACAGATAATATTAACTTATTGGAGACAGGTAATTGTGTCTTAAAAATCCAGCATTTTAAGATATTGTATTTATTTGCCTAGAATGCTGATTGCAAGTACATATTTATTTATTTATTTTTAGTTTTTATTTTTATTATTATTATTATTATTTTGAGGCAGAGTCTCAGTATGTTGCCCTCAGTAGAGTGCTATGGCATCACAGCTCACAGTAACTTCAAACTCCTGGGCTTAAGTGATTCTCTTGCCTCAGCCTCCCAGGTAACTGGGACTACAGGCGCCCACTGCAATGCCCAGCTATTTTTTGGTTGCAGTTGTCATTGTTGTTCAGCAGGCCTGGGCCGGGCTTGAACCCGCCAGTCTCAGTGTATGTGGTTGGCACCCTACTCACTGAACTACAGGCACCACTGCAAGTACATATGTAGACAGATGCAATGTTGTGGGACCTGCCAAGAAATTAAAGGAAGAAGATTGGTAATGTTATCTTAACCTTAGCCCTAGCAGCGTGAAGGAACTTGGGGCTCTAAGTTTTCTCCTTTACTAAATGAAAATAATAAAGTCATTCTCTCCTGTTACGCATGAGAATTGGGAGACCTAATGATGAGATGAAAACAAAAGGAGTGAGAAAGGATAAAAACAACACAGAAACAATAATTACAAAATAAATTTTATTAGAATTAAACACACACTTTGGGAAAAGTTTGATCCACCTCCACATTCTTTTAAATATGTGCTTTGACTTATAAATGATGGGGTTATAGTCTGGAATTACCTGAATGCACCCACCCTGCTCTTTTACCCTCCCTCGTAAGAGGAGAAAGGTTTAGATTCTTTTGTACGCAAAATGCACAGCAAACCATCACACACAAAGAATAACAATAAAAAACTTTTTAAAAATTACCAAAAGGAAAAGTCACGACTAACATTGCTAACACAAAATAAAAATTCTTGATAAATACCTTGAAGTACTTAACAGAGTAACACTTAAGAAGTTCCTGTGAGTGACTAAAGTCCATCCTACCTGCTGTGTGACATTAAATTGTAGAATTTACAATATCAATATTGTTATTTTGTTCAACAACTTGCCAGATTTTGTTTGATATCACAAGCATGGAGCTACGGGCATTCCTGTGCATCTCTGTATTGCAAAGATGTAAGGGTTTCTGTGAATATATAGTTATGCGAGGAACTGCTTATGTGGTTCCATGATATGTAGATACTGTACCTGAGTTTAGCTAGAATTCTTACAGATTTGATATGCATTTGCTTCTGCCAGTAACCTGAAGTACACTAGCAACCTTGAACCACTTTAACATGAACTTTTAGAAACAGAATTATGAGTAAGAAATTCACTGAACTCTTCAGTGTAAACACTAGGACATAGAATGAAACAATGCAATACTTAAAAAATCCCAAACTAGAATTGAATACCTAACAAACTGCTAGAGGTGGAGATTAAACAAAAATTTTTTGGCATGCAAGCTCTCCAAAAATTCTCTTCCTCTGTGACTTTCACTGGAAACTCCTGGAATATATATTCTATCAAATAAAAGGAAACCAAGAAAGAGAACAAGAGTGAGTTTGAGAAATAGAGAATGTGAAATGGATGAGAGTCAAGGTCAATTCTTCATTAATGAAGGAAAGATTAATATCTAGAAAGCAGTGCTTGGACCCAGGTGGCTCATGCCTGTATTCCCAGCACTCTGGGAGGCTGAGGCAGGTGGATTGCTTGAGCTCGTGAGTTCGAAACCAGCCTGAACAAGAGTTAGACCTCATCTCTGCTAAACTAGAAAAACCAGTGAGGTGAAGTGGCTGGAATCTGTAGTCCCAGCTATTTGAGAGGCTGAAGCAGGGGGATCACCTTGAGCCCAGGAGTTTCAGTTTGAAGTTGCTGTGAGCTATGATGTCATAGCACTCTATCTTGGGCAATAGAGTGAAAGTCTGGCTCAAAAAAGAAAGAAAGACAGACTTAACAATACAATTTAAATGAAATAATTTTTTTAAAAAAAGCAGAAAAAGAGAGGAACCTTTCCCCCTACCTATGTTATTGCTCTAAAGAGTTATAGCACTGACATCTCTCATTGCCTGTCTCCCTCCAGCCCCCAACCGTGTTTTGCAGAACCTCTAACAGGCAGATGCCACTGAGGGGATCAGGGCTCTTGTAACCCATCCAGTTCCCATGGGTAGAAAATAAGCACTATCCAAGTCACAGGGGGTCTAGAATGCTGGTTTCAAATCACCCCATCCCAGAACTCCATGGGCAGAGATTTCACGCTGAGAGGAGCAAGATAAGAAGAGCAGGGGCTGCCATCCCCACACAGAGCTCCCTTCATAGGCTAGGAGTTTGACTCCTGCTGCCAGCTCAGATGCAGTGGTTCAGAGCCTCCACCCTCTGGATGGTTTAATATCCCCAAATCAATGAATGTAATACCTAACACTGATGCAATTGAAGAGGAAAGTCATCTGATCATATCAGAGGAAACAGTGAAAGTATTTGGCAAAATACAAGATCCATTCTAGATTAAAAATTCCTGTACTAGGAATAGAAAGGGATTTCCTCTGATGAAAAATTTCCTCTGATCAAAAACAATAGCTATTAGCATACTTAATGATGAAAGATTAAATCCCTTTTACATATAATGAGGAAAACGGCAAGAATTTTGGCTGTCACCACTTCTATCCAATATTTTCCTGGAAGTTCTATTCGATGCAATAAAGAAAGAAAAATAAATACAAGGCATGCCAGTGGGAGATGAACTATACAAGTATCTTTATTCACAACAATGTGAAAATGCTAGTAATATTTACAAGTAACAACTTTCCCTATATGACAAATATGAAAAAATTACGTTTTTTGTATGTTAGCAAAGAACAGTTAGAATATCAAATTTAAAAATATTTTCAACAGCACCAGCTGTCATTAAATACTTAGGGATACATACATACATACACACACACATATATGTATACATACACATACAGGTGTATATGCATGTATGCATGTGTATATGTATGCATATATATATGCAGAGAGCTTGCATGTATATGTATGAATATACACATATATGCATGTGCGTGTATATATATATATCATAATACATGCAAGTTTTCCAAACTAAAAACTATATTCATTGTTGAAAGAAATAAAGAAAATCTAAGTGAATGGAGAGATTCACTAGAGTGATGGATCAAAAGACTCAGTATTATTTAGATGTCAATTCTTCCCAAATTGATCTATAGTTTTAACATAATCCCAATAAAATTACTAATGTATTTATTTTAAAGAATTTTATGATATATTTATGGAATATATATATAATGTAGCCTAAGTTGAGTTCAGTGGCTCACGTCCGTAATTCTAGCACTCTGAGAGGCCAAGGCAGGTGGATTGCCTGAGCTCAGGAGTTTGAGACCAGACTGAGCAAGAGTAAGACCCTTGCCTCTACTAAAAAAAAAAAAAAAAAAAAGTAGAAAAACTAGCCAGGCATTATGGCTGGTGCCTATAGTCCTAGCTACTTGGTAGGCCGAGACAAGAGAATCACTTAAACTGAGGAGTTTGAGGTTGCTGTGAGCTATGATGCCATAGCACTCTAAAAGATTGACAGAGTGAGACTCTGTCTCAAAAAGAAAAGAAAAAGAATATAATGTAGCCTAAACTATAATGAAAGATAATAAATTTGATTGACAGATTTATATTTGTCAAATATCAGATTTCAAGACCTACTCTAAAGATAGAGTAATCAGAGAGTGTGTCACTAATTTGAGGATAGTGGAAGAAGATGTAGTATCAAATAGAGACTCCATCAATAGGTCCCCAAATACATGGGCAATTAATTCTTTATAAAATGTCAAAGTAATTCTACAGAGAAAAAGCAATCTATTCTAAGTAACGCCCATGTTAGGCCGGCACTGGTCAAGAACGTGGCCTGTACAAGTGCTGTTGACTCTCCACCAGCTGTAGACCTGGGCTTGATATTTATCTTTGCCTATCTTCATACTTGCAGTTTTTCTGTTATCTTCTCCCAACTGCACAGAGTTTTCATATGTTCCCTAAGATCGGCATTTTGTTTCAGCAATTCCCACAGATCAAGGCATCTTTCCCAATGTGGAAACAGGAGATGAAGGGTCCTAGTGGAGCTCCGTGCCATTCTTCCAGTACCTGCTACTCTCTCCTTACCTGTGCCATGGGGGAAACTTTCTCAGGCCTCTCTTCAGTCTTCCCTGTGAGAAACGATATTTTTTACTGGTGAAGTTCATGTGAGGTTAAAGGAAAGTGGAAACTGAAAAGATATCCCCAGGCAAGTAATTGGTTTGGCTTAAGACTTGTATGGTTCCAATTTAATTCCCAAGGCCATTATATACCCAGAGGTAAAGGTGAAGTATGACTCTTTCTCCATCTATCTTTAAACAACAGCTAATCTCCTTTCCTCTTGGACTACGTCCTATTCTGGCTTCCATGTTTTCTTGCCCTAGGATGACCTAAAGGACAAGCACTCAGAATTCAATGCAAACTGTCTTTGTACAAAGGTAGATTAATATTTATCTTTCCTTTCTATGGTTCTTAGTTCTAAGTTTCCAGTACATTGAGTTTATTTACCTGCAACATACACAATATTTACCTGCCCTTTATTATCCAAACAAAAATTATTTCTAAGGTCTTTATGTCCTTTTTCTGAATCATTATCAACAGATAGAGATGTGTTATTCTCTCAGCAAAAATGAGATTTTTTTTTTCAAATTTTCAATATAAATCATAGTATCAAATATTCAAACACAGATGGCTTCTTTCAAAGATCTGAACTTGGAGTTCTCTAGGCTCACTTTTCCCATTTGAGGTTCTTCCATTATGTCCTTTCATCCCATTTTCAATAATGAACATATATCATCCTTCTTCTCTTCACAGACACATCTCTTTGACTTAACTGACATCTCTCTTTTCATTGTTATGCTGTTTTTCCTGGTAGATAACTCCTGGGCATCCTCATTTACTCATGGCTCATAAATCACAGGGCAGATTCAGCAGGATGCAAGTTGGTCCCATTGAGTACCCTATTTACACAGTTCTATATCATTTCTATTGTCTTTCACCTGTATTCTTTTAGTGATTGCCAAGAGTTGGTAATAATAGTCTCCGCAGTTTGAGTATTAATAATTGAATATCTCACTTTGGGATTTTTATTCTTATCTTCCATCACTAATTATATTAAGAGAATTAAACCTAGTTTCCAGAATTAGACCCTTCGTCAGCAACAGGAACATTTTCCTTGATCATTTTGACATTTGCCTTCCTCTGAACATATGGATCCATAATCTTTTTTTTTTTTTTTTTTTTTTAGAGAGAGTTTCACTTTGTTGCCCTCGGTAGAGTGCTGTAGCATCACAGCTCACAGCAACCTCCAGCTCTTGGCTTAGGCGATTCTCTTGCCTCAGCCTCCCAAGAAGCTGGGACTATAGGCATCTGCCACAATGCCTGGCTATTTTCTTT
>CAUYRH010135619.1:0-19411 GCA_963574655.1 Perodicticus potto | reverse complement strand
CCATTTTTTGGTTGCAGCCGTCATTGTTGTTTGGCGGGCCCAGGCTGGATTTGAACCCACCAGCTCAGGTGTACGTGGCTGGCACCTTAGCCCATTGAGCCACAGGCGCCGAGCCCATTTTAGTTATTTTTAATGGAAAGTTTGGTCCAAATAATCAATTGTTCCATTACTAGAAACAAAAATTGATTTGTCTTTATCTTTTTTACCTAATGTAACCTTACTTTGCAAATATTTTCTTATGAAATTAAAATATTTTAAAATAATTTTTGATGAATATTTATGTTGACTCCAGGCCTTTTCTGTTATAAACAACATTTCATTAAATACCTGTGTACATGAAGTTTGGTTGAGGATAATGGTCTCTAGTTACAGGATGCTGGGAGACGTGGGACAGAGAGGGCCTGAATCTTAGTTGGGACTCAATTAATGTTAATTCTTGTACTGTTATTATTACATGCACAGGTGGGCTAGCCAAGGGGACATGGGAAGCAGTCCTGCCTAATGGCTTTGGTCGTTTCTGTGGAGGAAAAAATGACAAGGTCTTGTGGTGAGAGTGTGAGGAGCCAGTAGAGAATTGAGATCAGAAGGAGTACTGTCAGGGGGTGAAGGGAGCCAATTAAGTAAGCATGGATTGCCAGTGCACCTTGAGGTCCAGGTTCAAGTCACACACCCTGAGCTGGCATCTGTGCGAAGTAATCAGAGATTTTCTATTGCAATGTGACATCACCTAGGGGTACAGCAGGGCCTACTGGTGGCAGGATCCTTTATCATGGTCAGTTTCCTCCAGGAAGCATTAATCAAGTATTGCCAGATACCAGATACCTCGCTTGGTGCCAGGCCAGTGGCAATGATGCAGGCATTGGTCCTGCTTCGCAGAGCTCCCAGTCCAGGGGAGCTAAAGAGAGTTCTCTCAAAATGGATTATTGGCAGAGGGAGGCAGAAGATTATTGTGACAGAGATCGTTGGTTCTGGCTAGAATCTTTGCAGTGACCAAGCTGAGACTGTGCCAGGTAGCAAAGGAGGAGGAGCCAGTTGAAGTCTCTGGGGAGAGCCAGAGGGATGGCAAAGGGCTGCCTGGCAGGCTCTGGAGATGTAAGAGGTTGAGCCAAAGAGTGGGGCTTCTGAGGTGGAGCATTTTCTTGTCCAGTACAGGGATGGAGTTGTCTTTAGCAGACTGAGGGAATGAAAGGCGCTGGTGATAAAGGCAGGGGGAAGGACAGGTTCTAGAGGATAGGTACCCAGGCCATGGATGTTAGTGACTGCCTGGCAGCTCCACCTTGCTAGATGACTGGGGTGGGGAGTGTTGAATGTCAGCAAAGGATGGTCAGTGTTGAAGAAGTGACAAGATGATAAGAACAACCATGTCAAACCTAAGAGACAGTAGGAAATCCATAGTGGTAACTAGAATGAGGCTGGGTTTCTTGGGGGGCCCCAAGCTTCCTTCTAGAGGAGAAAACAGATGTAGAAAGTCAAAGGGACTTGCCCAAAGTCACAGCGAGACCTTGTATCCACCTCGTTTGGGTTTTAGGAGCCTTTTGTGTGCAGTGGGTTGATTTCCTTTCTCCTCCCACTTGTTAAAACAGTTCCGTTTTCACACACTATACAAATCACTCATTGAAAGCACACACTTCAGTCTTTTTAGTATATTCAGAGTTGTGCAACTATCACCATTATCTAATTTTAGAACATTTTTATTATCCCCCAAAGAAACCCTTTAGTGGCTTAGCAGTCCCTCTCCATACCCTGTCTTCCCTCCAACCCTGGGCAGCAGCTCACCTACTTTCAGTCTCTGTGGATGTCCCTGCTCTGGACATTCCATATACATGTATGACATGTGGTCTCTTCTGTTTGGCTTGTCTCACTGATGGTTGTGTTTTCAAGGTCCATCCATGTTGTAGTATGAATCAGAGCTTTATTAATTTTTTTAAGAGCAACAGGGTTAGTCTGGAGTACAGTGGCACAGTCATAACTCATTGTAATCAAACTCCTGGGTTCAAGCAATATTCCTGCCTCAGCCACCCAAAGTGCTGGAAATACATCCATGAGCCACTGTGCCCAGCCCACAACTTCATTCCTTTTTATGGCCAAATAGTATTCCTTTTTATGGGTAAACCACATTTGTTTATCCATTCCTCAGTGGATAGACATTTGGGTTGTTTCTACTTTTGGGCTGCTACAAATAATACTGCCATAAATATTTATGTACAGGTTTTTGCATGGACTCCAGGTTTTTACTTCTCTTGGGTGGAATTGCTTAGTCATATGGTAATGCTATGTTTAACTTTGCAGGGAACAATCAGACTATCAAAGCTGCTGCATCATTTTATAATCCCACCAGCAGTGTAGGAGGATTCCAATTTCTCTATATCCTTGCCAACACTTGTTATTTTCTGTTTCTTTTTTTATACTAGCCATCCTAGTAGGTGTGAAGTGGTATCTCACCGTGGTTTTGATTTACATTTTCCTGGTGACTAATCAAGTTGAGCATCTTTTTTTCGTGCTGATTGGATCATGTGTTCTTGAGTAAAAGTCTGTGCAGGGCAAAGTGCACTAAATGGGAACCAGGAGGTCCAGGTCCTATGCTGATTCACAGTGGGGTCCTTTGTGTTCATTAGATTTATTTATTGCCAGGAATATTTATGGCATATTGTTCTTTTATAAGTGCATCTTGTCATTCCCATCCTCCTGCTTAAAGTAGGGACCTTATTAATAAAACCTATTCTTTTGTGTTTTTTCCATCATCACCCTTTCCCTTTTCTTTATTCTTCTCACCCACCTGAAAACATGTTAAAGTTTTCCATTTTTGTGCAACATCTCTTCTTCTTCTGCCTCCCTTTAAAGCTGATACCCCATCTTCTTCCTTACTTCAAGTGTCCACTCCCTGCCTTTCCTCCTCATCTCCTTTTAATTTTTTCAATAAAATTGGACTATGGCTTCTTTCATTTGCCCCACTTGTCTATTGAAAAGTTTCTGTAAGGCCACAAGGTTATGTGTATTTATTTGTTCGATTACTGAAGTAGCAGGTTTTAAAGCATTGATACCAGTGACCTCTCTGGGGAGTAGACCTGAAAGGAAGGGAGTAACTCTTACTCCATGCTGAGGAGTAGTACTTGGAATGATGTATGTAGGAAACCTCAGGTATTAGCTTGGTAGAGAGCGTGGAATAGAAGTAGTGGGGCATAGAGCTGGTTACTTAAAATTGGTGGTAGGAAATGTCTAGACTAGTGACACCCAAATAGTGGGTCCCAAAGATTTGAAAAATGTATCTGTGTTGTTAAATTGCAGAAATTCTAGAAGCTGATAGGGCAGGCCTTTCTTAAATTACTCTTTTTTAAAATTTTTCATGCATTTTATTCACATATACTTTAGAGTCAAATTTTCAAGTTTCTTTTTTTCTTAAAAAAGGGGTTCATTGGGGTTTTGATTGGAGTTGGTTTGATAAGGGATGTTGGTCTTAGAAGACTCAATTTTTTTTTAAACACTGTATTGAGTTTTCCCCTCCAAACTCAAGATCTCTCTCTATTTGGTTCTGTTCTCTGTGTTTTATGACTTTCTTCATACTCATTTTTCATATTGCTTGTTAGACTTATTCCTAAGTGCTTTATAACATATACTTCTGTTGTAAATGAGATTTTTATTCTCCAGGTTTTCTAAGTGAAGATTGTTGGTGTCTGAGAAAGGTTCTAATTGTGTATGTGTTTGTGTGTGTTTAGTGTTACCAGCCACCTTACCTAACAGTCTTTTTATTTCTCCTAGTTTTTCACTTGATTCTCTTGGCATTTCCAGGTATTTAATAAAGATGAATATGCCTCCTTTCTATTTTTTTGCCTTTTGTAATCTCTTATCTGATTCTACTGGCTATGAAATAATGGTGGTGCTAATAGGTTCCTTGCTTGTTCTTAGCTTTGGTTTATGATACCTAGTTTTTACTAAAGATTTATCTTTTTAAAAAGTCAGAATTAGATGCTGAATTTTATTGAGTGGCATTTTGGTGTCTCAAGACCTGTCTGCTCCCCTTTAACTTATTAATGCAGTAAATGATACCAATAGATTCCCTCCTAAGTGAGCATCCAGGTGATCCTGGGCAAGCCCTCTCTGGTGCAGACATGTAGTTTGTGTAGTATCATTTGTGTCAGTCTTCAAAAGAGAGATTAGTTTGTAGTGCACTTCTGTTCTACTTTTTCCAGATGTCATTAAGAGAAATGGGAAGTTTTTCTCATTTCTTTCCTCTGAAAAATTTGAATGGTAGAAAAATCATCTGTTGAGGGCTGAAATAATTCTCCTATGGCTTTATCCGTCTAGGGGGATAGTTCGAAGACAGCTTTTCTGTTTTGTCCACTTAGCATTTGCTCTATATAGGTTTTCTATTCATAATTTTTGAAAATGTATGAATTTATACAATACCCATTTATGTGTTGAATACAAGCTCCATAAAGGTAGGATTTAAATAAAATCTTTTGTTCATGACAATATCCCCAGAATCTAGAACAGGATAGGGCACATAGTAGGTGTTTATAAATATCATCAAATCAATGAAGGAATCAAATGAATAAGGCCAGATTTTCCCATCATGAGCATAGAGCTGTATTAAGCTTTGTCTTGTCATTATTTTGATTTCTTTTCTATTTGAAGTTACTTTCTCATTCCTCATTTATGTCCACTCTTTTTGCCCATTTTTTCTTGGTTAGGTTAGCAATCTGTCTTGGTGAATTTTTTTATACCATAAGGAGAAAGTCACCTGTTAGAGGGGAAGAAGGCAGGTTAACTTCACCTGTCTTCATGACAGTATTTGATGCCAGAAGACATTGGGTCAATACCTATACATACTTTGAGGGAAAACTGTGTGATCTAAGCTGTCATTCTTATGGAGAGGCCACACAAAAGCATTCTGAAAAAATGTAAGGTTTCTGGTACATTAATGTTCATCATAGCTTTATTCCTAATTGCCAAACATTAGAATCAGCCCACATGTCTGATACCATGGAATGTCTAAGCTACATTCAATTCATTGCCATTGACTGAGTGGCAGAGACATCCATTGGTTTAAATGTCTCTGCCACTAGCCTGAGCTCAAGAACTCAGTTGGTTTCTCTCTTACCTGGTACCTGCAAGCTAGAGTAAACTATTTATAAACACAGTAACCTGGGTGGATCTCAAATACATTATGCTGTGTGAAAGAAGGTTGTTTTCTAATAATACATAACTGCATGATTCCATTTATATGACATTCTTGGAATAACGTTATAGAGGTGGAGAAGAGATTAGTGGTGATCAGGGATTAGGGACAGGTGTAGGGGGAGGTGGAGGTGGGTGTGCTTATAAAAGGGATTCTTGTGGTGATAAAACTGTTCTTTACCTTGACTGTGGTGATGGTCACATGAATTACTGGTGATGAAATTGTGTAGAACTTAATGGACACATGTAAATGAACAGAAGTAAAACTGGAGAAATCTGTGTTAAGTTGTGTGGTTGCATCAATATCAGTATCCTGATTGTGATAATGTACTGTACTTCAGCATAATGTGACCATTGGGGACAACTAGGCAAAGTGTACAAAGGATCTCTTTGTATTGCTTCTCACAACTGTATGTGAATCTGTAATTATCTCAAATTTCAATTAAAAATGTAACGCTTTAATAACCACATATCCCTTACCAACCCTCCTGGTACAGCTACTTAAAATATAAAAGAGCCAAGCAAGAGGGAGTTCCAAATAATGTGCTCAGGAATGGCAAAACCAAGGGAGGAAAGACTTGGCAGTGAGCACTGAGGTATTTAAACAGGCCGATCAATCAGGTAGAGAGAGATGCCTGGCAAGAAGCCCTGGGTCCAGAGCTCAGGAGCCACTGAGGGTGGGGGACTTAGATTTTCTGGGAGAGGGCAATTGAAGTTACAATTATAGGAACAGGTGCAGGTGCATTCAGCCTGGGAGAATGGGTGAACACAATAAACAGGGTTCTGGGGAATGGCGGCAATGAAGAGCTAGACTGAGCCAGATCAGTGAAGGCCACTGAGACAGGAGAATGAGTGAGATAGGACAAGAGCTAGAGGAGGAGAATGTGGAGATTCAGGACAGAATGTTTCAAGGAAGGTTGCTCAGTGGTATCAAATCCATCAGAGGGGTCAGAAGGATGGGGCTGCGAGCCCACTGCATGCAAACCCGGGCCTGGCATTTGTCTTGCTGCCCCTGGTGTGGTGGGTGGTGCAACCATTCTAGCCCGTATACCAACCATCTCATTCCTGCAGCCCCTCCTAACTCTCCCTCAGTCTTCCTCACCTGCGTGCCGCCGCCTCCAGGATTCTCTGCCATACCTGGTTCCTGTCTTTCTGACTGCTGCCTGTTCTGAGAATGGCAGCCTCCTGGGCTGCTTACTTGCCGAGCCTAGTGCCATGGAAGCCTGCTGGCAGAGCTAAGGGCTGCTGCTGGGTGGGCATAGCATCTGGCACAGGGCTCTCACAGCCTTATTGGTTTAAATGTCTCTGCCACTAGCCTGAGCCCAAGAACTCTGATTTCTGTCTTCCCTGGTACCTGGAAACTGGTAGGTCTTCAGTGTTTGGTAATTAAATAGTCCTGTGCTAACTTCTGGTTTTGTAATTCTAGGAAACGCGTTCACTGCCGGATTTCCTTTAAATAAAAGCACCTTAGGTCACTGAAAATAGGATTGGCTTTGTAGAAATTTGAATCATAGCCACAGGTCTGGAACTTCTGTTGTGTTCAAGCAGGGCACCCTGGCCCTTGGAAGTACACCCTGTTCCATGTTTGGGTCATCAGGCTCAACCCTTGGCCAGAGGTCAGAAGGATTTGTAGTGAGCAGGTTATCTGACCTGACTCTCCCCAGTCACTCTCTGGGCACTTGGCTGCTTCATGTCCCTCATCCCACTTTCTATTGTGCAGATGGTCCTGGTTTTAGATGGGAGCCTTGGTCCCTGCAGTGTCTAACTACAGTCATCTTTACACTGCCTTTCCTGTGAATGTATAAGCTTGAAATGCAGTTCTTTATGCCTTTAAAAGAATTGAGAAATAGTTAACATACCATAAATTGACCATTTGGAATTGAGTGGCATTTAGTACATTCACAAGGTTGTACAGCCTTCAACAGTTCTGAGGCATTTCAGTCTTCTAAGCAGAGACCCCGTCCCCACAAGCCCATTCCTATGAGATGTCTAGAACAGGCAAATCCACACGGACTAAGTAGATGAGTGGGTGCAGGGCTTATGGGGAGGGCTAAATATGGACTAACTGCTTTATAGGGACAGGGTCTCTACTTAGTCCATATGGATCTGCCTATTCTGGAAGTCTCGTAGATATGGAGTCATGATCCTCCCAGAGTGCTGGGATTACAGGCGTGAGCCAGCACTCCCGGCCTCTACAAAAATTTTGAGACTGACTGTGTTATGGTCCATCATGTTCATTTCCAAGAAACACAGTCAACAGCATCCTTCCTTATATGCTTGTTCAATTTTCAGCTTGCTCAGCTCATTGTTGGGAGGGCTGCATTTGTTTCCATCAGGGCAGATTTTACATTTCTTGATTTTTGTGTATCGTAAACCTTTTGTAATGACCCACATATTTAGAAAGTAGTTGTAGGAGAATTGATGTCTTCATATTGAGCCTGCCTGTCTACAACCTAGTATGTCTTTTCATTTGTTCAAGTCTTTTGTGTTTTTCAGTAGTGTTTTAATTTTTTTTTCTTCATTAATTTTTATGTACTTTGAGGCAGGATCTTGCTCTGTCTCCTGGGCTAGAGTGCAGTGGCATGATCACAGTTCACTGCAGCCTTAAACTCCTGGGCTTAAGTGATCTTTCTGCCACAGATTTCTGAGTGGCAGGGACTATAGGTGTGTGCCATCACTCCCGGCTAATTTTGTGTATTTTGTAGAGATTTGGTCTTGCTCAGGCTGAACTCAAGCCATCCTCCCACCTCAGCCTCCCAGAGTATTGGGATTACTAGTGTGAGCCACTGTGCCTGGCCTTCACTTAATTTTAAGATACTTCTTAAGTATTTTTTCCTACTGAAGTGTAATTTGCACCCAGGAAAATGCTGAGATATTAAGATCTTCAGTAGTATTCAGTAGTGTTTTAAAATTTTTGTTCACTCAGTTCTAGTGTGGTTGAATATTTTTTTATTGAGGTTTAATTTACATATAGTAAAATACTAAGATCATTAAGCTCAGTTTTGATGACTGCATATCAAGACAGAACATTATTATTACCCTAGAACATTTCCTAATAGCACTTCCCCACTCCACTCCTGCTCCAACAAGTACTGATTTGATTTTTATAGCATAGGTTTTTATTACTTCTAGAATTTCATAGAAATGAAAGTGTATTATTTACTCTTTCATGCAGCACAATGTTTTCAAGGTTCATCTATGTCAGTGGATCGTAACCTTCCTAATTGCTGCGTTGTTACTAATGGAAAAAAAGAGGTCGAGACCCACAGGTTGAGAACTGCTGATCTATTGTTGCAGGAAGACGAGGCCCAATGGAGAGAAAGAGCACCTGAACACCATGTTTCTAAGAGGAAGGGAGGAAGGGTTTATTTACTGGCCGGGAGCTTATGGCATAGAAGAATTCCAAATGGCCATGCACCCTGATTGGCTTGGTCTTTCCCTTTTTATTGACAGTCAAAAAGTTCCAACCCACAGGTACTCTTCTCATTGGCCAGTTTGAATCAAGTGGGAGATGCTATTCCAGCCACTACAGAACTACAGGATTTCACAGAACTTGGAAATTTCCAAGTTCCAGGAAATTAAGTTTACAAATTCCCAAGAGCTGAGTCACTATGGAGAGGATCCCTCAGGTATATCCTTGTGGTCTCCTTGAGAAGACCTGTTCTTCTAGACCTCACCCTTCTCAGGTATCCTCTCTCACTATGTCATAGGATGTCTCAGCATTCCTTTTCATTGTTGAACAGTTTTCCATTACATGCATATATTCTAGTTGATGGACATTTAGGTTGTACCAGTTTAGAGCTTTTACAAATCAAGCTGTTGTGAACATTTGTATACAAGGTTTTTTTGTGAACATATGTTTTCATTTCTCTTGGAAGAAATCTAGGAGTGAGGTTGTTGACTCATAAGATATGTTTAACTGTTTCTTAGAAATTGCTAGTTTTCTGAAGTGGTGGCACCATGTTATACTCCTACCAGTAGTGTATGAGAGTTCTAGTTCATCCACGTCTTCTGTAATATTTGGTAGTATTCAGCTCCTCTTTAATTTTTTTTTTCTGTTTTTCCAATCTCATCAACCTGCAGTCTTCTGAAAGTTCATCTTAATCTTTAGATCATGCATGTTCTCCCTACCCATTCCTGTTTTCAGAGCATTTATGTATATACTCCTGTGTTCTCTTTCTGAAATTTCCCAAGGGTATTGAGAGATAGAGGATATGAATGTGAGTGCTTGAATAGGAGGTCAGAGCATATTTTTAGTTATCTAGATTGTCTCTGGCATGGAGTTATAGTTTGAAGTTCTCTGTAAAAAAAAGAAAAAAAGGGCCAACTATTCCCGTCTTCTTCCTTTTTTCTTCATTTGTTTTCAAAGCAGCAAGTAACAAAAACGATGATTTCTGTTTCTTCTAAGGCTTTTGATAAAGGAACATTAACTTGCCAACCTTAGCCTTGCTGCACATCCAAAAATAACTTATTTAAGAGGAGATGGGACTGTTGACATTTTATATGATTTTAAATGTTAAATATCTTTCCATGGGTGGGATCAAATGGGAAAAGTGTGTGTGAGACAGAGGGTTAGAGGCATGGGAATTGTTTCACTAGAATGCTTAGCCCCCAGCCAGTGTGGTGTGATGGGTGTGAGTGGTTCCCTCGCTCCTTGGATTTCCCCCTTAGGAGTGTGTGTACATGGTCCTATTTGTCACATCTTTAGGAAAATAACTGCCTGATGCCTTTCCTTCCTCATTGGAGATCTCTCCCCAGAGGGTTAGGGATTCTAGTAGTGGCGGATGGGGGTGGGGTTGAGTGTGGCAGTACCTCTGGCTGTCATAGAGCCTGTTAAAGGAGGAACATAGGAGCTGGCACCATTCTGGTGGTAGCGATTGCTGGGCAGGGGGGAAAGAGGAATACGTGAGGAGGACATCCTTCATCGCTAGGAATTTAAACATGCTTTATATACAACATTGTAGTTCTGAGGTTTGATGTATTGCTTAGGTTGTTATCTTTTTTTTGCAGTTTTTGGCTGGGGCTGGGTTTGAACCTGCCACCTCCAGCATATGGGGCTGGCGCCCGTTGAGCCACAGGTGCCGTCCAGGTTGTTACCTTTTTAAGAATAGAGCATTTTTACCTCCACAGGGCAGGGCAACATGTTTGCAGTACTACTAAACTGCCAGGAAGCAGTTTCACAAGCTAGAAGATGTTGCTATTCTTTTGATTCCACTGTACATGGCTCAAAAAGCATGGCTCAAAACCTCTGTACTCTGTAGTTTGTCTACCTGTCTTTGGCTGTCTGTTAGTCCATAAGAGATGTGTTACAGAAATGCAAACATGCTTCCAGAAAGGAACATTGTCACCTAGGAGGGAAGTCCCGACAGTAGGCTTGCTGACTTTAAACATCTCCTTTCAACAGAACTTATCATTGCCAGAGAAGGTGGGGGGTGGGTAAAGTAGGGAAGAAACCTAATTATGCAAATTTTGATCTTAAAGCTTTATTCCTATGTTTCCTGGCAGGCTGTTCTTTAATCTCAAGAGCAAGATTGCTCAGAATTACCATATATTCTAGTTAATTGCATTAAAATTATAGCAAAGGTTGTTTTCGCTATAATCAAGAGTGATTTTGATTAATACTTAGGAAATCAAATGCCTTACCAGTGGTGGAGATGAGAACAACCTTCCCAGTCAGCTGTCCTTTCTCCCCCTACCCTCCCCTTCCCCCGTTCCCTCCCCTTCTTCCAGAAAGCCAAAGATGCAAACATATTTGAAAGGTGTTTTAAAAATTTACTCACTTGTGTGGACAGTCATTTTTTAAAAATTTTATTTTAAAATATTGGGGGGGGGCAAATTTTCTTGTTACATGGATGAATTGTACAATGCTGAAGTCAGGACTTTTGGTGTGTTTGTCACCAGAGTAACATACATTGTACCTGATAGGTGAGTTTTTATCCTTTAGCTACTTTCCACCCTCTTCCTTTCTTATCAGTAGTTTCCAACATCTTTTATACCACTTTATGACCATGTGTACCCATTGTTTAGTTCCCACTTACTAGTGAGAACATGTGGTGTTTGTTTTTCCTTCTTGAGATATTTCACTTAAGGTAATGTTCTCCACTTCCATCCAAGTTTTGGCAAATAATATTATTTCATTTCTTTTTATGGCTGAATAATAAGCCTACATGATCAAGTGGGTTTTATTCCAGGGATGCAAGGATGGTTCAACATATGCAAATCAATAAATGTGATTTACCACATAAACGAAAGTAAAAATAAAGACTGTGTGGTCATCTCAATGTATGCTGAAAAGGCATTTGATAAAGCCTAGCCCCCTTCATGATAAAAAAATTCAACAAACTAGGCATAGAAGGAACATATCTCAAAATAATAAAGCCATATATGACAAACCCACAGCCAACATCATGCTGAATGGGAAAAAGTTTAAAGTATTTCCCCTAAGAACTGGAACAAGACAAGGCTGCCCACTGTCACCACTCCTATCCAACATAGTACTGGAGCTCCTAGTCAGAACAATCAGGCAAGAAAAAGAAATAAAGGACACTGAAATCGGGAAAGAGAAGGTCAAACTATCCCTTTTGGCTGAGGATATGATCTTCCACTGAAAAACTCATAGAATTGATAAATAAATTCAGCAAAGTCACAGTTTATAAATCAATTCACACAAATTAGTAGCATTTCTGTAATAACAGTCAAGCTGAGAGTCAAATCAACAATGCGATACCATTTATAATAGCTGCAAAGTAAAATACTTAGAAACATAGTTAACCAAGGAGGTGAAAGACCTCTACAAGGAAAACTACAAAACACTGAAGAAAGAAATCATAGATGACACAAATGGAAAAACATCCCATGCTCATGGATTGATAGAATCAATGTTGTTAAAATGTCCATACTATTCTTAAGTGATTTGTAGATGCAATGCAATTCCTATAAAAATAGCAATGTCATTTTTCACAGATCTAGAAAAAATAATACTAAATTTCATATGGAACAAAAAAATGAGCCTGAATAGGTAAAGCAATTTTAAGCAAAAGGAACAAATCTCGGGACATCCCATTACCTGACTTCAAATTGGCTATAGTAACCAAGATAGCATGATGCTGGTGTAAAAGTAGAGACATAGACCAATGGACCAGAATAGAGAACCCCCAAACAAAATCATATAGCTATGACCAACTGATTTCTGACAAAGCAAACAGCAACATACATTGAAGAAAGGATGCTCTACCCAATAAATGGCACTGACAAAATTGGATAGCCACATGCAGAAGTGTGAAACAGGAGCTTTCTCTTGACAATTATTATGTTTTTGCCTATTAGATTTGTTTTAATTTTAAAATATGATGGGGCTATAATTGTTTCTGGTTGCATGTATCAGTTTTAGCATGCTAGAGTCAGTTGCAAGTGTGCCTGTCGCCTGGATAGTGTTCATTGTACCCATGAGGTAGGTGTTTGCCCTTCCCCTCCCCGCTTCAATAGAACTGATGAAAACATACTTACGAAGGCTGCATGGTAGATGATTAAGTTATGAACCACTTTTCCTTGATATTTGCAAGTATGCACACGTCCTTGTGAAGTTTGTAGAGGAGAGGTTCTCACCTGTGGGTCACAACCCCTTTGTTCCATTTGTAACAATGAGGCAATTAGGAAGGTTGAGAACCACTGAAGTAGAGGGTGTGTACTTTTTGTAAATGTGCTGTTCTGTTTCTTACCGTTTGCATCCGGGACCATGTTTCTAAGGCATGTTGCTATATCTGCTTTATTGTTTCCCACTGCAATGGAGTGTGAATTTTTGTTAAGTGTCTCCCTTGTTGTCCCTCACTGCTCTCTTGGTTATAGACATCCACCCAGGGTATCTCCAGTTTGCTGCCTCCCAGTTGGTGCTGTAGCAAGTATCCTCCTCCGTGTGCCCAGAATGGGACTTCAGGTCATCGGCTATACACACTTGAATCCACCCAAGTGCTGCCAGGTGGTTTTCGGGATGGCCATGGTGGTTCATACTCCCACCGGCAGGGCCAATGGGTTTTCTTATTCCACATCCTTCCAAAATCTCAGCCTTAGTCATCTCTCTAACTTTTGCCTTCATGAGAGGTATGAAGAGGTATCTCACTGTGCTAAATAGCCATGATAAATGTCACACACCTCCAGTGCCATGCATTAGTGAATCATGCACATGCAGATGCTTGGTCCAGAAGAGATTCTGTATTTCTGATCAAATGAAGGTAACATTTGTTTCCTGTCCTCATCCTTTCCAAGCTGCGTTCTTCCTTCTTTAGGAATCTTCTTTCAGGCCCCCAGCTGCCAGGAAGCTGTGCCGATGAACGCTTCTTGCTCTACGCACTCTGGATCACTGCAGAATGCTCAGGTAATGTGGTGTGGTTGTATTGCTTTTCTAGGACTGCTCTGACCAAGTGCCACAAATTAAGAGATGTAAAAGGACAAAAATGTATCTTCTCACAATTCTAGAGGCCAGATGTCTGAAGTCGAGTTGTTGGCAGGGCCTTGCTCTCTCAGAGTCTGCTTGGAGCCCATCCTTGCTGCTCCCTGCATTCTGGTGGCCATCAGTCCTTGGCATTCCTTGGCTTGTACCTGTTCCTTGTTCCTTGGTTTGTGGCTTTCCAGTCTCTGCACCTCCATCTTCACATGAATTTCTTTCCTGAGTCTGTGTCTAAATTTCTGTCCTTAGGCCAGGGGTGGTGGCTCACACCTGTAATTCCAGCACTTTGGGAGGCTGAGATGTTAGGACTGTTTGAACCCAGGAGCTCTAGACTATAGTGAACTATGATCACACCCCTTCACTCCAGCCTGGGCCACAGAGTGAGACCTCATCACTAAAAGTACAGTATGGAAAGGCATATGTTTGTGTAGCTTTAAGCCTTTGAGTTTGTGATAATTTGTTACAGCAGCCATAGGAGACTATTAACCCCTTTCTTCTACATACGTGTACATCTGCTCTGTCAACAAACCTTCCCTGAGCTTCTACTCTGTGTCAGACAGCATCCCAGTCCTGGGAATAGCATTAACACTGCACCCCCGCCCCAGAGAAGTTGCCAGAGCAGCTGGAATCTGTTCGAAAGAGGCCACGTGTCCACCTTTGTTCTTAACAGGTTTACAGCATTCACTTGGAAATCTTTCCAGATTCTTTTCGGCCAACCCTTTAATGTCACACTTTCAACAAGCAATTATTCTTTTAAAAGAAATCTTACTTACAATTATGTACATTCTAATTGGGCAATGTGACTGACAAAGGCCTTAATTATGGTCCATAATTCACACCAACTGTATTATTAGGCCTTTGCTACAAGTTGGCATTTGTGAACATTACACCATGGTTCTGTCATTTGCACAGCTTCCTCCAATTATTGTACTTGCAGGGCACTTGTGTGAGGGGAGGTGACAGATGATGGCAGTCCAACTGCCAGAGCCTTTTATTTACCTAAGGAAAACATCTTTTGGTCACTCCAACCCAAAACAGAGAGCAGCTTCCAGTGGGAATCAATTATCCGCAAGGAACTTAACCTGTGAATGTGACCTTATTTGGAAAGAGGGTCTTTGCAGATGTAATGAAGAAGAGGTCATAATTGATTAAAGTGGGCCTTAATGTAATGAGTGGTATCCTTATAAGAGAGAATATTTTTTAATTTTCTTTTAATGAGAAACAGACTTTCACTCTGTCACCCTACTTGGAGTTTAGTGGCATGATCACAGCTCATCACAGCTTTGAACTTTGGGCTCAAGCAATCCTCCTGCCCCAAATAACTGGGACTACAGGCACGTGCACCATGCCTGGCTGATTTTTGCTTTATTTTTAATAGAGCCAGGGTCTTACTACATTGCCCAAGTTGGTCTTGAACTCCTGAATTCAAGTTTTCCATGCCTGGCTCTCTTCCAGTCTGGAGGTTGGAAGGTTGGCAAGGGGTCTAACTAGTCCAAAATCAAGGTATTGGTAGGGCTGTGTTGGAGCCTGTAGAGAATCCATTTCCTTTTCTGGTGTCTGGAGACAGCCAATATTCCTTGACTTGTGACCTCTCCTTCTCATCACACTGGCTCTGACCTTCCCTTACCACCTTTTTACTTTAGGTACCCTCGTGATTATCTTGGGCCTACCCAGGTAATCCAAGATAATCTCACCATTTTAGGACCCTTTATTTAATCAAATCTGCTAGTCACTTTTGCCAAATAGGCGACAACACCGGTTCTAGGAGTTAGGATGGGAACATCCTTGAGATTCTGCCTTCTGCAGGGGTATTGGATATTATAACATTACCTTTGTATTATATCACATTGCTTTTTAAAGGCAATTCTGTTTTTTAAAAAAACATAATAGATTCTCAAAACATAAAGAATGAAATATACCTCTTCTGTGGACAACTACCATTATCATTTAGGCATATATTATTCTAGATTTCATGAAAATGAGATATCAAAAAAACCTAGAAGAGGTTCTTGTAAGGATGTAGACATTTAAGTTTTTTCCTTCCTAACAGGTGTCTATTTAGTTTTTTTTTGCATGATTGGTTGAAGTATAATGGATATACAGTAAACTGCTCACATGTGAAGTGTACCATTTGGTCAGTTTGGGTTTATGTACATGCTTGTGAAACATCACTGCAGTTAAGGTCATGAACATCTCCATCAATTCCCAAATCTTCTTCATGCCCCTTGGTGCTCCCTTTCTTTCCTCATCCCTGTCCACAGGTAATCACTGATCTATCTTCTCTCACAGTTTGCATTTTCTAGAATGTTATAGAAATGGGATCACACAGCATGTCCTATTTTTGGTCTGGCTTATTTCACTCAACGTAATTCTGAGATTCATCCGTGTCATTGTGTAGTCATTCTGCCATTCATTCCTTTTCCTCCTTCAGATGAGGATAGCTTTCTTTGGAACATTTTGGTGTTACTAAAATATGCCAGGCCAAGTGACTTCATGTGATAAGCGTGCTGAGTGCCTGGTGGGCCCACACTACAACTGGCTTTGCTTCAGGTGCGATGGCCTCAGGCGTCTTGGCCTTCCTTTCTATGAAGAAGTTGGCCATGAATGGAAGTTAGAATTCAGCTTGCCTAGACCCACCACAGGGATGTGGTGCGACACATAGGAGGAAGTTTACCTGTGCCTGGGCTTCCTTGAGGACAGAATATTGGATTTGCACAGTAACTTTCTCTGGCCGTGGAAGACAGAGAAGGGCTCTCCGGAGTCAGGAAGCAGCAGGTGCCAAAAATGGGCAGGGTATGTCTGTCACCAAATCACTCCAGCTGAAGTCTGCGGACAGAGTGTACAGTGGGAAGTGATAGGGCAGGTTTCGGCCAGATGGGAGGGATTTGTGTGCCAGGCACATGAACCTGGACTTGAGTAACTGTATGAGTTTCCTGCAGCTGCCATAGAAGAGTAGCACAAATGAGGTGATTCTAAATAATAGAAATGTGTATGTACAATTCTGGAGTTTGGAGGTGTGACATCAGGGTGTAGGCAGGGCACGCCCCCCCTGTAAACCTGTAGAAGAGGCCCTTCCTTGCTCTCCCTAGCTTCTGGTGCTTGCTGGCCCTTGGTGTTGTTGGCTTGTGGCTATATCACCCCAATCTCTCATTTTAACTGTGGCCTTCTCCCTTGTGAGTCTGCCCATCTGTCTAAACTACCACAATGCCCACTGGCAGAGTGCTGGTCCTACAAAGAACAGCAGGGCCACTTCCTCATGGGTCCCAGAGTTCTGGCGGCAGCAAGCATCTTCTCTAGACCATGTAGCTTTCTCCACAGGCCCCTTTGCTGCCTTAATCCTACCAGCTATAGTGAGCCCCTGGGGCATGGTGAGTGAGCCACTGGGAACCATGGCATCCATTTTGCTGGGGTTGCTGTGGCAAAGTACCACAGCATGGGGGGCTTCAGCAACAGGAGTGGATCACCTCATGGTTCTGGAGGCTGGGGGTCTGAGATGGGGGGTGTCTGCAGAGTGGGCCTCTTCTAAGAGCTGTGAGGGAAGGCTGTGTTCCAGGCCTCCCTTCTGGGCCTTGCTCTTTGCCTTTGCTCAGGAAAGACTTTGTCACTGTGGATTAGCTGCCAACAAGTCCCCATCCAGTAGTGACCCAAGGAACTTCTAAGCAGTGTTACGTTGTCATGAGTAGCAATAATTAAATGACCCAAAGTGGGGACAGAGAGTATGGGGAAATAAAATAGATGAGTAAATTTTAGGTTAAATTATTTCAAGGGTGGCTTGCTCTTGGGAAACTTTGGTGGGCTGCTTGTTTTGCAAGTAGCATGAGAGTTCAAATGTGCATCTCCTGGGTCAGACGGTGGGCTAAGGGATAGGGCCAGAGATAGGACTGGCTCCTGCTGCCTTCACGGGTGTGTCTATTATAAGGGAACTGCCCCAGCCAAGCTGATGATACTACACCCTGTATTTTGCGGGCAGTGATAGTGAGAGGGATGTGCCTGAGAGATGCTCTGGCATAATATACAAAAGAGAAGGAGGGATCCAAACACCAGACAATGGCAGAAGAGCCAAAAACAGTTCCAGCCGATAGTATCCTTGATGTGTGTCCACCATGCCCGCAAAATACTCAATTCAGATAGTGAGTGCCAGATGGGGGACTGGGCACAAATTTGTCACTAGCCTCGAGCTGGTTTAAATATGGTACACTGGATTGTCTCAGCTAAATGGAGCTTGTAGTGCTGTTCTCACTATAGAAAAGGTTCATCGCTTCTGAATTGAGTTCCCTAAAGGTTTTTTTTTTGTAACTTTATTATATATCCTTAAAGAGACCACAGCCCTAGGACTGTCTCAACCAGCTAAGTGACCTTGAGGAGGCCCCTTCTTGCTGTGTCTATCTAGGCAGAGTTGTAAACTGAGAGATCATCTCTGTTTTACAAAAGAAGAAAATGAGTTGCTGAATAGTGAAGTTGGGGTGCAAGAAGGACTCTAACCCCAGTGGTTAAATTCTAACCTGTATGTTCTTTGCTACCCCCCTTATGTGGCATGAATGTCAGACCAGGTTCCAGAGTTCTTAGGTCTCCTTCCTCAATCATCTCCAAATATGTGGAGGTCACACATTTTCTATTTCTTCCTTTATGCAGCTTATTCTACTTTAACTGGAGCATGTGTGTACAATGTGTACATGTGTCTATCTGGTTGCAGGTGTCGGTGACATGGCCTAAAGTGGTTGTGAATGGCAGGGCAGCAATGCACTGTACACCTCCCTGAAGACCAGGAGCAGGAAAGTATGGTCTGAATGGAATTCATAAACCGCCTTGGTGATGGCTTATTGTGTTTTACTGTCAAAAGTAATGATTCTACTCCTGGGTTTGGACCCAAGATGATGGAAAACATGTCCATATAAAAGCCTGTCAGTAAAAGTTCATAAAGCACTATTTCTAATAGCAAAAAATGGAAATAACCCCAGTGATCATCAACTGAATGGGTAAACAGAATGTGGTCCATCTAGACAGTGGCATATTATTCAGTCATAAAAAGGGTGGAAATTGGGTCAGTGCCTGCAGCCCAGTGGTTACAGTGCCAGCCACATACACCGAGGTTGGCAGGTTCAAACCTGGCCGGGCCAGCTAAAACAACAATGACAACTGTAACAAAAAAATAGCTGGGCATTATGGCGGACGCCTGTAGTCCCAGCTACTTGGGAGGCTGAGGCAAGAGAATTGCTTAAGCCCAAGAGTTTGAGGTTGCTGTGAGCTGTGTCTGTTTAAAAAAAAAAAGGGGTGGAAATTCTGATCCATGGTAGACCATGAATGAAGATGGAAGACATGCTGACTGAAAGGAACCACTCAGGGAGGACCAATTGTGTAATTCCGCTCAGCTGGGCGCTCCACAGTAGGCACACCTGTAGAGACTGGCCTGGGGCAGGGACAGTCGGGGGTGAGTGCTTAATGGGTCGAGTGTTTCCTTATGGGCCGATGTAAATGTTTTGGAAAATGATACAGGCAATAGTTCCTGAACATTCTGAATATACTAAAAATCCCTGAATTTCTCACTTTCAATAAAGCTGTTTAAGAAGGAAGCAAAGGGGCTCAGCGCCTGTGGCTCAATGGGCTAAGGCGGCAGCCACGTAAGCCTGAGCTGGCGGGTTCGAATCCAGCCCGGGCCCGCCAAACAATGACGGCTGCAACCAAAAAATGGCCAGGCGTTGTGGCGGGCACCTGTAGTCCCAGCTACTTGGGAGGCGAAGGCAGGAGACTCGCTTGAGCCCAGGAATTGGGGGTTGCTGTGAGCTTTGATGCCAT
>CAUYRH010135618.1:0-22184 GCA_963574655.1 Perodicticus potto | reverse complement strand
TGGCCGGGCGTTGTGGCGGGCACCTGCAGTCCCAGCTACTTGGGAGGCAGAGGCAAGAGACTCGCTTGAGCCCAGGAATTAGAGGTTTCTGTGAGCTGTGATGCCATGGCACTCTATCCAGGAGGACAGCTTGAGGTTCGGTCACAAAAAAAAAAAGAAAAGGCTCTCCCTGCCCCCTGTGACATGGACACTGTCCCTGTCTATTCTCTCCTGGGAGGCCCTAGGCACAGGGCTGGGGTGATCTAGGGTCTGGATCTCTCCATACACAGCCCAGTCAAGGGTCCTGGGCACAGATTTCATCAAGATGGGGACCAGTGACCACACGGAACAGGGAACACCTGACCATTTTCCCTACAGGGCTGTGTAGACCCAAGCACGTGGAGCAGGCATGGACTGGGAATCGAGGCCATGACCCACTGCTTGGCCAGGGGCAAGTCGGTGCTCTCATGTACCAAACATGTTAAATGTGAATGAGTGAGCCTGATAGCATGTGTATGAGAATTCCTTCCTAATTCCTTTCTCACAGGATCACTGGGCATGTTCCTGAGAGTGTGAACGGTGCCACTGGTCTCCTCACCCTGACAGGATTTACAATATGCCCCGGATAGATCTCATCTGAAACAAAGGATAAGGCAGGAGGCAGGACCAGGATTGTAAGGGCTACTCTCTGTTTCTCCAGGCAACGGGCCTATGGACTCTGAAGCTGGGGTGCCCAGCCAGACTTCATGTGAGCTAAAAGCAGCTGAACTTCCCAGGCTCCCCCATGCCCACTCTGAAGGCTGTGGCAGAGAGGGAGGGAGGGAAAGTAGGACCATCTGGCTTGTCCTGAATTATTAACCATGGAGAAGGAGGTATGGGCAAGGCTACGGGGAAACTAGGTTCGGCTAATCCGGAGCCAGGGAGAAGGCCTGAGACCCTCGGTCTGCACAGACCCAAGGATCCAGAGGTGGGGGTACGACCTCTGGCAGAGCCACAAGCCCTGGGGAATCCATACTGCACACTGATGAATGTTCCCTGCTCTCAGAGCCACAGGGCAGCAAGAATGACCCTGCCTTTGTTCCCTGACCTTTTACTCTTCTAAGTTTTTATGAACCCACATTCCTTGCTTCTTCCTTTTGGGCATTTTATAAAGGGATAAACCAAGGCTGGGCGAGATCATACAATTCAGCCAAAGTCGCATGGCTGCTGGGGACAAGGGCAGAACATGTATCCAGTCCCCAAGAGCCACCTGAGGTCCCTCCACTGTCGGTTCCATGTCATTCATTCCCAAGCCCTAAGCCTGTAAATCACACTTGCAATGTCTCTCCCTCATTCGCTCCTGCCTCTCCATCCCTCTCACAGACACTCGATTTCTGTCCACATTGGTTGTCCCTGGGCAGCAGAGACAGCGTCTTAATTGGTCTCCATGCCTCCAGTTAGGGTTCTCTGAAATCCTCCTTCTAGAAGTCATCAGAGGGCATTTTCCCAGTGCAAATCAGACAGGTCTGCCAGCTCCCGGAATGGCACAAGAGCATCACGCCCCACCCCATGACCTCTCTAGGTCCTTCTCCACTTTCCAAGCTCTGCTGCTCTTGCTGTTCCCAGTTCCTGGCTGTTCCCTATTCACTGCCAACAACTTCACACTCCAGTTCCCTGAGTTCTGAAGCTCTTCAAGGGCAGCGCTCACCTCTCACACCGCCATCCCCAGTGCACCATGGGAGCCTTGTAACTGTAGCTCAAAGCATTTACTGAAGTTCACACTTGCTAGTCCTGCTGTGGAAAAAGCCCTTTCCCACCTGGTCTGCTTGGGAAACTCTCAAAGCATCCGTTAAAACTGTTAAGACTGAGCTTCTGCAGCTGATGCTCTGAGAAGACCTCCAAGACTGCTCTGGGCAAGGCTGGGTGCCTGGGTGCCCGGGAACATCTCATCCCAGCTCTCACCACCCCCTACCTCGAGGCTCAGGGAAGCGTCAGGGTCTGCGTCACCTTTGTGTCTTCAGGGCTGAGCACAGGGCTGGGCACTCTGCACACTTGGGGGAGGTACATCTGGAAGGGAGAAGCCCAATCAAGGACACTATATGTGGAAAGAGTCATGTGTTTCCAAATGGTCAGAGACAAGGCACTCACAGGCGTGGGACTCCTTCTGGGGGCTCTTCCAGGGGCCACCTGGAAGAGGGGTGAGTCACATGGCCACCTTTGCAGGGCTCACCTCTGCCTCTTTCTATGGGGGGTACTAAGCCACTTAGTCTAAATTTGGTACATGGCCCCTGATTTGGAGTGGAGGACCCAGAGGAGGCCAGGGAGATACCTGCCCAGGCAGCCACATTGTCCTGCAGCTCTGCATCTTTCAGAACTGGGCCTGTGCTCTCTACCCGCCCAGCACCAGCCGCATACCCTATCAACACCCCTAGAAGGGCAGGGGCTTACTTCCCCCACAGATCAAGCTGACCGTTGACTGGTTTTCAATGTATCTGAGCTTCTCTCTTGGGAGGTTGGGAACTACACTCAGACTGGACACAGGCCTGGCCTGAGGGTCACAGACCAAGAAGTACAAAGTGCCCCAGAAAGGGCAGAGTGGAGCTTAAGAGTCAGGCAGAAAGGTCCCCAGCATCTGCTGTGCACAGGATTCTGTGGATATGAAGCATCTGGAATAGACAAATCAGAGAAGCAAAGCAGATTGCTGGTGGCCAGGGACTGGGGGAGGGTGGAACAGACAGTGACTCTTTAATGGGGACAGGGTTTCCTTTTAGATAGTTCCAGAACATTTCCATCTAGGACACTAGATAAGAGGTGGTGTTCGGGCAACCTTGTGAAAGTAATAAAGGCCACCAAACTGTGCACTTTAACATGGTTAAGTTTATGTTATGTGAACTTTACTGCAAAAAAGAATCAGAAAAAAAAGGTCAGACAGAACTATAGGTATCGGTTTCCCTCCTTTCTCCCATTAGTCCAGCAGCCTTTCCCTCTGGTGAGCTGGAACCCAGCTCCTCTTATCGACCCCAGGCCCCAAGGGCTCACAGCACAAATCATGGGTGAGTTTTCAGTGTTGGCCTTTTTTGTTTGTTTTGAGACAGAGTTTCACTGTTACCCTGGGTAGAGTACTGTGGTATCACAGCTCAGAGTAACCTCAAACTCTCAGACTCAAGTGATCCTTTTGCCTCAGCCTCCCGCATAGCTGGGACCGCAGGTACTGGCCACAAGGCCTGGCTAACTTTTTTCTATTTTTAGTAGAGACAGGGTCTCCCTCTTGCTCAAGCTGGTCTTGAACCCATGAGTTCAGACAATCCACCCACCTCAGCCTCCCAGAGTGCTAGGATTACAGGCATGAGCCACCGTGCCTCCCTCCCCACCCTTAAACAGAAGATGTCCCCAGCACAGTGTAGGAGAGAGGAATTAACTGGGTCACCATCTGGTTAAAATCCTCGAGAATTCACCTTCTTTCATCAAAGCACCCCTGAGCCCCTTAGGCTGGCACTTGGGGTCTTGCACAGGCTTGCAAACTGACACCCTCACTTCTAAAGACTCAGCTTGCCTGCATGCCATCCCCTGGTCCCCATGTCTACCAGAAACACCCAACCTTCTGGGCTGAGCCCAGCTCAAGAGCTGCCTTGGCAGTCAAGCCACCTGGTCTATGGCTCCTCACTAGAGTCAGGTCCCTACTGCCAAGCCCTCAGTGGCAAGACACTTCCGCCCCTTATCTACTCACCCTACATGAATGTAGACTTGCCTGGAGGGAAGGGATTGTATGTGAGGACATACAAACCACCACAGCCACAAATAAACAGTTCTAGAAGAAAACTGCACATCCAGTGGAAGGGGAGAGTGTAGAGAGGGTGCTGGGCCAGAGCAGGGAAGGCCCAGTGTGGGTGGAAGGGGAGACCCAGAGAGGGTCCCAGGGCCCCCGGGCACAGGTGTGGAGCTTTTTATAAGTACATGTTGCTACCCAGGATTAGGACAGGAGTCTTTGAGGGTGCCAGGTTGACACTAATGTAATCACAAAACACAGACATTAGAGGAAAACTTGTAACCCAACCCCATCATTGGGTAGAGGGGAAACCATGGCCCAGAGAGGGGCAGGAAGCTGATGTGTTCATCTGCCTGTGCACATGCCCATCCACACATGCATTGCATTGCCCACCCACATATGGCTCCCTCCCTATAGGGAGCCAGGGCCCCTACCCCTGACTCCAGAGTTCTCTATGTGGGCCACAGCTGATTTCTCTAAGCTTGTGGCAGCTCTGAGAAACTCTCTGACCCCAGAGGGGTCACAGAGACAATCCCTGCTAGTGGCATGGGGGAAGGATATAAGGCACTACCCAAAGCTGGTCAACCAGTACAGCTGCGACTCCTGTCCAGACGCTTTGCTTTGCTTTGCCCCCTAAGAGCAGGTCTTTTCCCTGCACTGCAGATTTGTCTGGCTTGGGTAGGGTGGGTGGGAGGCGAGCACAGTAGGCAAAGGCTCTGTGGCAGTCCCTGGTAGATGCTTGGGGCCCTTGGATTGTCACCAAGATGAAGCGTCTCACAGGAGATGCATAGGAAGGAGCCCAGACAATGAGGTGTGCAGGTGCTTGGTATGTCAGGGCCTGCAAAGCTGCCACATTCAAGGGAGCTCCTGAAGGTTGCAGGGGGAAGTAGCTGCAGCAGGGTCCCCAAGAACAGCTGGAAGACAAGGCTTGGGCAGGGTTATGTCCTCTTCCTATGTGCCTGCAGGTTCAGAGAGGGCTGGGGAGAAGAGGGTTGGAGCAGCTCTGAGGGCAAGAGGGTACGGGCCACTGCCTGCTAGGCATCAGCCACTGGGAACAGCCAAGGGGATGGGGGGAGAGAGAGAGGAATAAGTGCTCTTACAAAAGGGACTCTCCAAGCAGCAGGCCCTGCAGTGGCCCCTGCTCCCTCCCTTTCCCTGCCCGAGGGGTGGTGGCCTGGCTTACCCTGGTCCTCCTGCTCCCCTCCCATGTGCCTGGATCCCCTTCTGTATTCTCTCTCCCAATTTCAACCTGCCTTGGCTATAAATCCAGGGTGACAGGTGGCAGCATCCCCAGACTCCCTCCCAGAGAGGCGGAAAAATGGAAGGTAGAGTTCACCTCCAGGGGTCACCCCTCTCGCCTGTCTGTTCTCGGATACAATACCGACAATGGAGTCTCAGTTTACTCATCTATAAAAGGAGGTGCTGATACTTCCAACAGGGGGTTAGGCACACGCATGAAGCGCACCCCACACTGTGCCTGGCAACAGAGATGTGTTCTGTCGCCCACAGTGATATTAAAAATATCTAACCGCTGGGCAATGCCAGGGGCTGCAGCTGGGGGGCTGGGAGGGAACCTGGAGGCACCAGCAGGCACCATTGCCCCCTTAGCTCCAAGAATCCCAGGGAAGGACAGGAGGTGATAGGGGACAGAGGCTATTTATAATCAGCAAGCGAGCACAGAGCTCTTGCCCTCGGGGCCAGATGTGCCCGAGATTTCAGAATTCCCTGTAGTTAGCCAGGTAATACTGTGTACCTCAGCAGCATCCAATAATCAAATCCGTTGAACTCTGCAGTAAAATATATGAATATAGAATACATAAAAACTATAAATAGCCTCACTTGGACTATAAATAGCCTTACCTCAATTCAGGCGGGAGTTTGCTGCCAAATGAGTTACAAAAAAGCATTTGGTTTCAGAGCTTGCTGCATTTTAGAATTTAGAATAAGGAATTGTGGATCTGCATTTTAATGTTCTCACCACATATCAGTATGACCTAACTGCACATCCGCCTGGGTTCATCCCACAACCAAGGCAGTGGAGGAAAGGTTACCCATTCCCTGCCCCTAAAAGTCACCAGGCCCTCCAACCTTGGAAAGCACAACCAAGGAGATGAATCACAAACAAAAACAAATTTGCACATGCGTACACACACACAAACACACAAATGACAATGCCTACAATCACAACAGCTGTGTGTACACAGGTCAAAAAGGACTTGGAGCTCAGCTCTGAGGACGGAGTCTCTCCAGCCCTAGCGGCCAATGACCCCTACTCAGGCCAATCCCTGCCCTTGTTGACAACAGCAATATTTGTATCCAGGCCTGTGCCTGGACTCGGGGGAAGAAAGTACACAGGGATGAGGAGCAGGGCTGGACTGGGAAGTAGAAAGCTTCCCCAGCTCTGTACCATGGAGGGTGACAGGCGCCAGATGGACTGGGCCCTGGTCCCAGCACTGCCACTGCCAGGCCAGTGGCCTTCAAGGGGTAGCCTGAGCCTCTGGCTGAACTGTGTTTCTTCACCTGCAAAGTCTGAGTGACATGGGCCTCACAGGGCTTTGTAGGGAGTGTGCATCTGCCCCTGCGGCTTGGCGCAAAGGTAGTACTTGGGAGACGCTTGCTGACCCTGTTCCCTGGAATTTCTTAAATGCACAATGTAAAGATGGGGGCTGTAAATGAGTGGCTTCTTCAGTCCCAGAAATGCCCCCCATCCTCCCAGAGCTCTGTTTTCAGGTAGGGCCCTTTGCAGGTCTCTGTTCTACACCAGTATTCTCCCATCTGAATGTAGACAGAAACTTCCAGATGCTCTGGCTGCCCTTGGATGCCAAGAGACTGGGTTCAGGGTCTGGAGGGAAAAGCCTAGAGCAGGGACAGGCTTGCCCTAGACAGGGGGGCACAACATCCAAGATAAAGGGTAGGCTTTGTCGTCAGAATGGTGTTCCCAACCTGGTCCAATCACTCAAGTAACTTGGTCTCCAGAAAGTTACTTAAAACTTTAAGCCTCAGTTCTCATACTTAGAAAACTAGGTCTAATACCACATACACCTGGTAAGTTAGTAGGAAGAATAAATTAAGGATAATGAATGTAAAGCGCCTAGCACACGACACCTAAGAAACAGCAGCAGGAGCTCGGCGCCTGTGGCTCCAGTGGCTAAGGCACTAGCCACATACACCTGAGCTGGTGTATGTGGCAGGTTCGAATCCATCCTGGGCCCGCCAAACAACGACAACGGCTGCAACCAAAAAAAAAAAAAAAATAGCCGGGTGTTGTGGTGGCCGCCTGTAGTCCCAGCTACTTGGGAGGCAGAGGCAGGAGAATCGCTTGAGCCCAGGAGGTGGAGGTTGCTGTGAGCTGTGATGCCACAGCACTCTATCCAGGATGACAGATTGAGGCTCTGTCAAAAAAAAAAAAAAAGAAAGAAAGGAAAGAAAGGAAAGAAAGGAAAGAAAGGAAAGAAAGAAAGAAAGAAAGAAAGAAAGAAAGAAAGAAAGAAAGAAAGAAACAGCAGCAGCCACTCAGGGAGGGTTTCCCCTTGAACTTTGCCTTCACACTCAGAACAATCAGGATTAGGAAAAATAATTCATCAGTGCTATTAGTTTGTCACTATGTGTTATCATTAACCTCCTTGGCATCTGTTGGGACCTCCACCTGTTGTCCTATGAGGTCCTCCCAACAATACTGCCAGGCAGGTTGACAAAAGTGCTTGTCCCATCCCAAACTGGAAAATGGAAGCCAAAAGAACAATGGTGTCTTGGTCAAGGTCATCGGGCAAGTCAGTAATAGGAAGGGGAGGAAGAACTCCTGATTCTGGGTTCCATCCAATCAGCAACCTGAGGCTCGTGGCCCACAGCAACCTCTTGGACCTCTTGGGAACAAGGCCACCACCTACAGGCATAACTGTGTGGAGGAGACCCAGGGCCTGGGCTGTGGGGCTGTGTGGGGCCAGGGTGCAGGGACCTGAGTCATCATTCAACTGGTCCAGGCCCATTGCACACAGTCTGGCTCCTCTATCTTTGGCGGGGCGCCGGGGGCTATTTTGGGAAGCTCTGCACACAGCCTGCCACTTCCCTGCCAGGCTGACTGGGTCAAAAACAAAACCAGCTCAGCATCAGCCCTATGTCAACAGGGTGGGAAGTGAGGAGGTGCTGAACAGCCCTGAACAGAACAGCAGGAACGGGGGAAGGCCGGGGGAGGTGGGAGGCAAGCACAGTCACCCTCACCCTGCCAAAACCAAAAAGGTAGTGGGAAACAAACAAACAAGTCAGAGGCACCGAGATAGGAGAAATACTAGCTGTGGGACCAGACCAAGTTCAGAGTCCAGCTTCATCCTTGAGCAACTCTCTTAATCACCCTAGGCCTAGGTTTACTCTTCGGTAGGAACACCACTCCCCCTCACAGGGCAGGTGGGATCCAAAGAAATGACAGTGAGGCCCTGACAAGTGAGATACTTTTAACCTTGGCCTGCTGTGTCTTCCCACAGTCCAAGCCTGCAGGCTCTGACCACCTGTGGTCTCTGGAAGCCTGTAGACTGCCACATGAGGCACCTGTCCATCCTTGTACAACCTTAGTGCTGAGCCTAGAGCAGCAGTCCAATCAGCCTGTGAGTTCAGGTCTAAGAAGCCACCAAGAAAGCTCTCAAGAGCATCCAAAACACCAGAGGAGCAGGGAGCAGAAGGCCTGCACAGTGTCCCAGGGCTCCTCACAGCCCTTTGGTCATTGTCATTTGGCCACCCAGGACTCTGCTCATCACTAGCTGCTGCCCCTTAAGGGCACAGAGAGAGCCTTCTGGTCCCAGGGACAGGGCACAGGGCCCCACCTGGAGTAGGCAGAAACCATGGACAGGATGAACGGGGCACTGCAGGGCTGGCCAGAGAGGCAGGAGGACCAAGACGAGAATACCCAGGTACAGCGCATTTCCAGGCATCAGGCTCTGTGTGAGGAGCTGACATACCCTGTCCCAGACGATTATACCTTTTTGACAGGTGAGAAGAAAGGGCTCAGAGAAGGGAAGACACATGTCTGAGGTCACTTGCTGAGTTGGTATGAGACCTGCACGAGGCCAGCAGGAACTGTTCACTTTAAAATGATTAACTGTGCGTTATGTGACACTCACCTCAATTCAAAAACCATAAGCCCCTGGGTGAGAGGCGGCAGCTCCAGCCAACAGGCACCCTGGGCTAGCTGGGGAACCTGAGGGGATGTCATCAGAACAGGAAGAAGGGAAGGGACAGATGGTGGCCAGGCAGCCATGGGGATACCTGGTGCTAGAGTCAGGGACTGTGGCTCTTGGGGACTTTCTGTACTCAGAGCCTCTCTTGTCATTCCTGGAAAGCAGAGACTTCTAGAAGTCAGATGCAGGAAGCACTCCACGAGCAGCAGTATGGCCTTTTATTAACCAATTGAAATGTGGAACAGAGACTCCCACAAGGTCTGTGGCAGGGCACAGTGAAGCTCGGCCTCATACATTCCACATGCAGCCTGGTGTGCATATGATTGTATAGAGGCCAATGTCACCTTCACTGCTGGATGTGACAGCCACAGCACACAGACTGAAAGGCTCTGACAGGCCCCAAGTGTAGAGATGGCAGCTCCACTGTGTGCCTGGGAGTGGTGGTGAGAGGGTGGGGTCCCATGAGGAGCTCAGGGAGCCAGAGCTCAGTGCACATATAGTACTTGGAGGGAAGGAGGCTGAGTGTCCAGAAAGTGAGGGGTGCTTGATGAGGGGCAGAAAAGACACAGCTATAAGACAGTCAGTACGAAGGGACAGGAAGAGGGAGCCATCGCCCCTAATGCACTGGAGCCAGAAATACTGAGGGCACTACCCCTCCACCACTCACAATTTCACAAGCCAAACAGGAGCAGGGCTGGCTGGGGGTCTGAGGCTGACTCTGCCACCATCACCTGCACTGCCCTGGGGAAGTCCCTGATGTCACCTCACAGCTTTCAGGTGGGGCCATGGATCCCTGGGACAAGTACAGAATCCTCTCTGCAATGCCCACCCTGTGAGAAGGACTTGGTTGCCTCCTAGGATAGGCTGCTCACCACTTACAAGTTACTGCTAGAAAGTTCTTAGGCTGAGCAAAGTCTATCTCCCTGGGACTCGACACCAGGTCTTGAATGGCTCTTCAGAGCCACATTCAGCCTTTCTTCTCTGGGACACCTTAAAATAGGTGACTGCTACACAAAAGTAGATGGTATAGAAAAAAATAACAAATAGGTATGTGGCTGGCACATCCTCTCTGGGTGGCTGCCCACTGGGCCACCTCCCCTGCTCTCTGACAATGAGGGCTGTAGCTGCTAAAAGCCCTAGATCTGTTTTCTGGGACCAGTGGCCAGGCTGAGCTCCCTGGCCAGTGCAGCACACTTGCCCTTTATCTTGCCCTTTATCTGATGGCCTTCTGCCTGCTGGCTGTAGGGGACTGAGCAGCATCCTCACCCCCGGCTTAAATTCATATCCACCTGGACCCTCAGAACATGATCTTATTTGGAAATAGGGTCTTTGTGGTTGTTACTAGTTGACCATTTTGAGATGAAATCATACTGGATTTAGGATGTGCTCAAAATCCAATGACTAACATCCTTATAAGACGAGGACACACGGCCGGGAGCGGTGGCTCATGCCTATAATCTGAAACCTCTTCTCTAAAAATAGCCAGGTGTTGTGTGGGCACCTATATTCCCCGCTACTTGCGGATGCTGAGGCAAGAGAATCACTTGAGCCCAAGAGTTTGACGTTGCTGTGAGCTAGGACGCCACAGCACTCTACCAAGAGCTACAAAGTGAGACTCTGTCTCAAAAAAAAAAAAAAAAAAAAAAGGACACAGAGGAGAGGGCATAGAACAGAGGCAGAAACCGGAGTGATGCAACCACCATGCCCAGGCATACTCCAGGCATACTCACTAGGAACTGGAAAGGGCAAGGAAGGAGTCTCCCGGAGCCTTCAGAAGGACAGCCCTGCTCATGCCTTAATTTTAGACTTATGGCCTCCAAAGCTGTGAGAGGACATATTTCTGCTCTTTAAGCCACCTAGTTTGTGGTCATTTGTTATGGCAGCCCCAGGAAATGAGGTTTGTGGCATCAAGACACAGGATATACCCTGTGATGACCACATGCACGTCAGCCAGTGTTCCCTGCTCTGGGCTCTCTGCATGAGTTACAGCCAATGGCCTCCTGGCAGGGAGGGTGACACCAGTGCCTGGGTAGGACCGAGTTAGCCTGTCACCAGGCTGTTACCAAGGCCGTGGCCCAATTAGCTCAGAGTACCTGAGGAGCCAGCATTGAGAGGTCTGCCTATGTCCAGGCAGTTGAAACACTCAAGAGGAAGTGGCCACTCTGCCTAGAGTGCCCTCCCCACTGCCTCAGTCTGGTACCAGGACAGCCACCTGGAGACCTTCACATCTGCTCAGGCCAGCAGACTTTAGCTTTGCAAAAAATCCTCGGACACATCAGCCCTAAGTACCAGCCCAAGGAATATGTTCTAATGTGAGGACTGACATTTTCTTTATTTTCTTTTTGTAGAGACAGAGTCTCACTTTATCGCTCTCGGTAGAGTGCCACGGCGTCACAGCTCACAGGAACCTCAAATTCCTGGGCTTAGGTGATTCTCTTGCCTCAGCCTCTCAAGTAGCTGGGACCACAGGCACCAGCCACAACGCCCGGCTATCCCTTTGTTGCAGTTTGGCCTGGGCCGGGCGAACCTGCCTCCCTTGGTACATGGGGCCGGGGCCTGACCCACCGAGCCACAGGCACCACCTGGGACTGACATTTTCTCTAATGAGCAATGCTAAAAATACGAGGCGTGGCATGGTGGCTCATGCCTAAAATCCCAGCACTTTGGGAGGACAAAGAGGGAGGATGATCACTTGAGGTCAGGAGTTTGACACCAGCCTGAGCAAGAAGGAGACCTCCTCTTTACCAAAAATAGAAAAATTAGCCATTGTGGTGGTGGGCACCTGTAGTCCCAGCTACTCTAGAGTGTGAGGCAGGTGAATCACTTGAGCCCAGGAGTTTAAGGCTGCTGTTAGGATTTGATGATGCCTCTGTATTCTAGTCTGGGCAACAGAGCAAGACTCTGTCTCAAAACAAAAAGAAAGAAATGCTAGAAATACAAGAGATATGTACCTTGCCCCCCACCCCAACTGGCTCAGCACCCTACCCAACCTGCACCTCTGAAAAACCTCTCAGGCAGCATCATCTTCATTTGTAAATCCCTGGTGCCTCCACCATCCCAGCACCATGGGCTCTGTGCACACCAAGAAACATGGTCAAGACCATTGTAGGACTAATAACCTCAGAGCTCCAACACGTCTCACACTGAAGTTCTAGGGTGAACTGCTTTAGGAATGCCTAGTAAGCTTATTTAAAATGCAGGTTCTTGGCCCTCCCTCCCAGATCTGCTGGATCAAAACCTGTGTGTGAGGGCCCCAGGGACCTGTGTCTCAAACAGAGCCCCCAAGGTTATTGGGAAGAGGTTCGGCCCCCTCATGTACAGACAGAGACAACTGAGATGGTGCCGGGCTTGCTGAAGGCTCACGGCAAGGTAAGGTGGCCTCCTCAGCTCTCCTGGGCCTGGAGTCTTCTGTAGTCAAAGAATTTCTCTCCTTTCAGGCCTCTAGGAAGCCTCCCCTTGCCTTGTGGAGTAGGACAGCTCTCCCCCCGACCCTGGGCACCTGCGCTGATTTTTCTCTTGACCTTTATCACCCTGTAGTGAGTACAGCAACATGTTTGCCTTCAGGTTGAGGCCTAACCCTGGTTCAGAATGTTTTACCCTGGGCTTGGTCAGAACATTTGCCCCATAAAGGTAGGTGACGAGCAAATATTTATTAGGTAAATGGTTTCTGTTTCCAAATTCTGTCCCAGAACAGTTATCTGACCTTGGGCAGGTTACTCAACTTCTACACCCCTGCATGGGACAGATCCTGGTCATCTGCCCTGACCATCTCACAAGGCCACAGCAAGATCCAGCTGGCGACCCTGATGCAATATGCCTGGGAAACAGCAATGTGGCAGCCAAATGTCAGCTCTGCTCTTTGGCACCTCACTGACGGACTGGCAGTGATAGGAAGAGTCATACTGGGCAGATCCAATATGAGGCTCTGCCGGTAGGCAGAGCAATGGGGGTGAGCTGGGTAAGAGTAATGCCCACACAGGCCAGGCCTCTTCCAAGAAGGACACTTGGCCTGAGCCCTGTGCCTTGCAATTACCCCATGGGAACAACCAGTCTTCAGCCCAGGCTAGTTGCAGGGGGATACCCATAGTAACATGCTCCTCCATGCATCACCCCAACCCAGAGAATCCCTGACTCATGCTGGGGCTATGTGGAAGGGATGCTGCCGAGTCACCAGCTGGGCCCTTCCTCAGCTGCAAATAGGGAGACAGGGGTATGGGGTGGGGGGACGGAGGCCAGTAGAGAGAGGACAGTAAACTGTGTACTGCTGTGGGAGCCTACACAGCTGGCCAAGCTTGGTGTGGTCCCAGGTGCCAGTCTCCCCATCCATCGGGTCTGACCTTGGACCCTAGGGTGTCCACTGTTGCTCAGGAATGAGTGCCAGGCAAAGGCAGGTGGAGCTCTTGAGTGGGATGGGCAGAGGGCTGCAGGCAGCAGAGAGGGCTAGCTCCTCTCCTCCAAGCCAAAGCTACTGGCTGGGGATTCAAGCATAAATTCCCTTCCTTATTTCTGCTGCAGAGGAGGCCTCTCCTTGGCACTATGGCCACACTTGAGCGCCAGCCATGTGACACAGATCTGCTCATCACTCCCTCCCCATGTCTTGGTTCTCCATCAGCAACACTGCTAACAGCATGTCCTGTCTCTCTGTGTCTGCCCAGCCAGAGAGAGACCTGCCCACCTGCCCGTGAAGGCAAACATAGCCCAGGGAGCAGTTCTAAATTCAGGTGGCTGGTGGGGCACAGACAGCCCAGTGACCATGCCTCTTGATGCCAGAAAGCTCTTCTGGCTGAGACACTGAATAGGCTCTCCAAATATTTGGGAGCATGAAAAGTGGTAGCTGGCCTGGCCCTGATTCCAGAGCAACTTCCGATGCAGAGTGGCCAGCTGAACCAACACACACTACAAGACATCTCTATGAAACAAACACCCCCTTCATATGCTCCTTCTATGAGCCAAGTAAGAAGCACAGAGGACTCTCAGGCAACACAGAAAGAAGGATGGGGACAATCACCATTCTGCACAACAGGAAACTGAGGTGCAGTGGGATAAGGCACAATGGGATTAGGCAACTTCCACAGGCTGCATAGCCAGGACTCAAACCTGGGTCTATGTGGCTGCCACCCGGAAGAGCAGCCTACTCCCAATCTTCTCCATCCCAGGAACCAAAAGTTCTGAAGAGAGAACTTCAGCCATGCAATTAGCATGAACCCAGCAGGCAAGTGAAATCAGGCGGCAAGAGCATTTTAAATTTAACTGTTCCCCGTTCCCTGTCTGTGCAGCCCGTTCACGCCACAGGCTGTGATAATGGTGTGCCCACGCCTAGAAAGCTGTGAAGTGCTTCACAAGGGCACAGGGTGATGGGCAACATAAGGACGCCAGCGTGGAACCAAGTACTCCATCTCTTTGTCCTTCTCAGTCCCCTGAGGGCATCCATCTCTAACCCTGTTGTGCAAACCAGGAAACTGAGCTCAGAGAGGCCAAGGAAATTCTCCAAGAGCTCACAACCAGACCAATGGCAAAGAGAGGATTTGCATTTTCCCTCCCCTCTGCTCCCTGTGCATCGCTTTGCTTTGAGAGAGGCAAGACGACATAATGAGGAAAGTTCCTCTTGCTATGGCAATAAGGAAGAGAAACTGAGGGAATAGAACAGATATTGAGTAAAGACCCTCTTCTGTCCTCTCCCAAGACATATTTGCCCTTTGCAGGGTGGTGAACACATGCAGGTCCCTGATTCATTCATTTCTACCAAGCTTGGCTTCGTCAGGCAGATAGCAGGGGCTTGATGAGGTTTACATGGAGCACAACCAGGGCTCCAGACTCTTGGGTTCCACATCTGGTGCTCTCTCTCTCTCTCTCAACAGCTGCTCAAGCTTTTAAGGTGGGACATTTATCTGAAAGGGCTCTTAAGAGGCCAGGCATCAGCAGGCCTAATGGGTCACCCTGAACCTGCACATTACACCAGTTAACCTTTTTATTTTTTTATTTTTTTAGACAGAGTCTTAAGCTGTCGCCCTGGGTAGAGTGTTGTGGCATCATAATTCACAGCAACCTCCACTCTTGGGCTCAAACAATCCTCTTGCCTCAATTTTTCTATTTTTAGTAGAGATGGGGTCTCGCTTTTGCTCAGGCTGGTCTCAAACTCCTGAGCTCAAGCAATCCACTTGCCTCTGCTTCCCAGAGTGCTAGGATTACAGGCATGAGCCACTGTGCCTGGCCCTGCACATTACACCAGCGCCCTGTCAAGAAATCATCACAAGAGACAACTTTCTCTCACCTGAAGCTCTGGAAGAAGAGGCTCTGGGGAAGGCATGTGAGCCTGAATCCTGAGCTCAGAAAGAGCTGCCTTGGAGGCCCTCTGTGCTCCGGGAGAGCCCTGCCTAGGGAGATCCCATCCACTGCCCCGGAATTCTCTGTCCCCTGTAGAGGCCAGCCACCTTGAGCATCCACAAGGCTGGGGCTTTGGTTTTATTCCTTTGACTTCTTATGGCATCCTTGAAGTACAAACTTTCCTCTTCTCCATAAGTATTCTCTCCACATTTGGGGAAGAGCTCTTAAATGCCTGAATCTTACTATTTTTTTTTACATCTTATTTCCACATAATCTCTAGCTTACAGAAAACTTGTAAAACTAACATAAACACTCCTATCTATGCTCTACCCAACTGCTATACGTTTGTGCCCTTCCCTCTCCCTAAACACATCTACATGGCCATACAATCTCTCCTGCCATGGGAGGAGTATGTTCCTGGAATGTGTTGTCTGTAACGACAGCTACCGACTTGTTGCTGCCAAAACACGTGGTTCATTTTCAAGCGGTTCATATCAGTCCCTCCTTGTTAAGGTACATTAAACAGTTATCTCTGTGTTATGAACCAGAAAACCAAGGCACAGATCTCCTCATGTGCGGTGTACCTTCTACTATGCTGAGCCACCTGTGCCTAAGTGCTTAGCTTAAAACAGACCCCACAATGCAGACTGATCTGGTGATAGGTTAATACGTTAACAAATTTTAAAAGAAAGAGAGCCATGCTGCCCCCATAGCAGCTTGAGAGCAGATCAGGGTGGGTGATCCCAGGTCTCTAGTGTAAAGTAGGCAGGTGCCATGGGTGGGGTTGGTGGTGAGGCGGACTCAGGAGACTTGCCTCCTGCTCAGCCCCAGACCCAGGCTGCCTGCTCCTTCTCGTCTGGCCCTCCACTTCCTTCCTTTCCTCTTCCTTACACAACCGTATTGAGCGGAAATGGCATGCAGGGACGGTAAGCACCCCTCTCCTGACATCCTCAGCCTCCTCCCAGACGAGGCTCCCTCCACCCCAAGGGCCAGAGCTAGGTCTGGTCTTCAAACATCAATAAGGCTGCACGTGTAACTTAGGAATGAGTGAATGAATGAATGGATGGGTGGGACAGAGAACTGAGCTCTGGTTCTGCCTTCACAGGGTGGGCTACTCACTCCCCAAGACTCAGTCTGCTGGTATGGACAATAGGGATAATGCCAAGACTTCCAGGGTGGTTTCAAGTTGTCAGATCAGATGAAATCTGAGGAGGTGCCTACGAAGGGGGCACAAGGGGGCATTAAGAGCCCAGGGCTGCTGTGGCTGAGAACCTGCCGAGCCTGCTCTGGGAATGAACCAAAAATAGGGGAGAAATAGAATGCAAAGCTACAGATACCCAAACACAAACAACATGGAAAGAGTGTGTGCACAAATTTATGCATGCATGCAAGTACACACCACACACACTCATACACACTGCCATATGCCCGACTTGCTCACACATTATGTACGGGCATACACACCACACGCACAGGTACACACACCATGTGCACACACCACATACTCACATATGCCTCCTCGCAAACATCCCATATACACACACACCATGTGCACACACCACATACTCACATATGCCTCCTCGCATACATCCCATATACACACACAACATGCCACACACACACGTTTGTACATCTCACACATCATATGTGCATACACAGCACACACACACAGCCCTGCGGCTCAGCACACCATAAGCTGAGCAGTCTCTGACAACTCTCTTCTTTTTGGGCTAAAGGCCCTCAGAGGCCGGGGACAGAAAGTACCTGGGGGCTTCCCCTATAGATACAAACACACCAGACCGGTGCAGCAGAGCTCAGAGGGAAAGAAAACAAGGATGGAGAAGGAAGCAGCTCTTTCCAGAAGTGTACAGGGATGATCTGTCTCACCAGGTAAGACCCTGAGCTAAAAAGCAACGCATGAAAAGGACAGCTGTCCGATCTTATCAATACTGAGAACCATTTACACAGAATCACATGACCACAGCAGAATGCCAAATGGTGCGTGCACCCTGCTAGCAGAAGGGAAAAATATATCTGTGAATGTGTGCATGTGGGTGTGTGCTCATGTGAATGAGTTATGTGCGTGCAGGCATGGTGTATGCACGTGTGTGTTTGTATGAGCGTGTGAGTGTGTGCATGGGCACATTTGCGTGCATGTCTATGTGTGCATTCAGGGAAATCGCATGAGAGACCCAGGAAGAATTTAACATGCACGAGCTTCTTTCTTCCTGTACCATTTAAGTCATTCATGCAATACCATGAACAGACTTTTCCAAAGCTGGGCATGGGGCTGGGCAGGGACAGAGTTAGATGTCCTAAGTCCCAGAACCTCTGACGTGAGACAGAGCTGCCTGTTTGGCTCAGCACATCCTTCGAGTCAGGCCAGGGGACAAGAAATCAAACATTCCCCTCGGAGCCTCACGGGCTTTGTGAGGTCTATCTGAACCACCAGGCTTCCCAGTGTGCCCTTGCCTGAATCCCAGCGCTCCTGTCAAATTAAAGAAAAAGGAACCACTCACCGCCTGAAAGCCAGCCAGCGCGGTGACTATCCCCCTTTTCCTGGAATGAGCTTTCCACACTCTCGCAGGCTAGAGCCATCAGCAGCCAGGGCTCCCACCTCTCCAAGCTGCTCTGACACCCTCTGCGGCTCCGTACGATGCTTTCAAGTAAGTCACTGCTACGTGAAATTACACTTTGGAGCAGCCACTGAGAAAGGACCCGGGAGGGCGGGGAGGCCAGCGCAGAGCACTCAGGATCCGCCTGCCTCTCTCCTCCTTCAAGGCCAGCTTGAGTCTGGCCAACCTTTTGGCCTTTGGTCTTGCAGACTGATTGCACACTTGGAGTGCCCTGGACGCACATGAAAGACCCTGGGGCGGAGGAACCCCAGCTGTAACGGCAACGGCAGTGGGAAGGCTGAGAGCAGAGACGGAACCAAGAGCTGCTACTCGTGGGCTGGCCTTTAAGGTGTCACATCAGATTTTCCGTTCACTGGCAAACCAAAACCAAACCAAACAAAACCAGCACACCGCCTCCCCACCCACCACACAACTCATAAACCCATCAGAATTCACGGCAAGCCAGGCAGAATCCAGACGTGGCTGGTGTCATTAGGAAGCTACACGCTGCTCAAATGCCAGGGGGGTCTTGTGGGGCTCCAGCCTGGCAGCAGAGGAAGGCAAGATAAAGCAGAGGAAGGAAAGATACAGCAGATGGACGCAGACACAATGGCATTCCTCTCGCCCTGCCTAGCAGGAGCTGATCTGATTGCTCAAAGGGAAGTACTAAGAATTCAGGGTCTGTGGGAGGCTCTGAGGCAGCTTTAAAGAAACAGGGCTTTGGAGGAGATAAATAAATGAAGTTTACAGATGCCTGACCCAAGACCCAGCAGAGTGTCCTGCCCCAGGCTGTCTGCCTCTAAGCTCTGATTCTGCTACTAAAGCAATCTCCCAGAGAGAATGCTGGAATGAGAAATAGAATCCAGCCAAGATGCTCATGAGGCTGTTTCCAATGCCACCCCAAGTCCTGCGTTCTACTGCTCACTTTAAGAACCAATTCTTGTCCCACCCTCAAGCCCATCCTCACCCTGGGACCCAGATACTCCCAACAATGCCTAGACCTCTCTGTAGTTACCCCCCACGTTGTGTGTCCCTTTCAGAGTGGAGTTTAAATTCCCTGGTACCTATTTGAACTTTGAAGCTCCCTCGTGAGTCAGACGGGGCTACTTAGTGTGCGCTTTCTATTTAAAGATCAGACCGGGCTTTCTCGCAGACACCATTCAAACCCTCAGCTTCTAAGAACTGGGTGCTAAATCTGGTCTCTTTGGCCCTCACTTTCCATCAACGAGAGAGATGTTCTTGTTGACAACTAGGGGTTCTTTTTCCACTGCTTGGTGCACAGGAAGTGGAGGTCGTGGGGGCAGCACGCTCCCCTGTCCCAGCTGGGCTGCACAGGGGAGTTAGCCCCTAAATTTCCTCTGTAAAGCTACACAGGAGCTGACCTGGATGCTGCTCCTAGGGGTGCAGAGTGGTGACCCACTGGGCAGCAGTCTTGGAAATCTTGCCTGAACCCAACACCAGAGGGGCTATCCCAAGCAAATGGTGCTGCCCCAGACCGACCATTCCACCTGGAACCAGCCAGCAGAAGATTCTCTCTACACCATTTTCTTTGAAATCTTGGTTGTGGAGGACTAGCGGGGGAGAACAAAACATTCTCCCACTGAACTCCCATTTTCAGAAAATAAAGATTCATCAGACAATTGGCCAACCTATGGCCAGCAACTGTCCCCAGGAGCCCTGCCCCATCTGGGGTGCATGTGCATGTCTCTTAATTTCTTCCTCTCTCCCTAGTCCCACCAGGGAAGCAGACTGTCCAAGCCCTGTAGCAATCACAGTGGAAAATGGAAGTGCAGCAGAGCCAGAGGAATGGACCCAAGCACCAAGAGGCAGGAGCCAAGCTACTCACAGGCTCCCTGCAGGACAGCCCCATGAACCCAAACTCTGCCATGCCCCCCAAGCTCTGAGCAGGCCAGACCAGGCCTCTCTCCTCCACCATCCCAGCTCCGGGAGGGAAAACAAGCAGCTACATGACCAGATGACAGAGACTTCCTTGCTAATAAACCCTTCCTGAGGCTGTGACATGTTTCAGAAGGAACATAAAATTACCTTTCAGCAAGCCAACGTGAGGGAAGGGGACAGGAGGGGGCAAAGTGTCAGAGCTGGGAGGCGCACGCCATGGGAGCCAGGGTGGGGTGGGCCGGCAGCCCCCATCCCTGCAGAGGTCCGAGCTCCCCATGCTGCCGGCCTCAGAGGGCCGCCCCCAGCAGCATGCAGCTCTCCTGGCCTCCCATGCCTGCAGACGGGAAGACACCGAGGAGCACGCGTGTCCCTGGGACGGGCAGACGGAATAGCTGTCAGCCTGACAGGGTCGGGGAGGAAGGGAGGAAGGCAGGCCAGAGAGGAAGGGGTGGGGAGTGGAGAGGGAGGGCGGGAAGGAGGGAGAATTGATTTTCTCTCCTCCACTGGGACCACTGAGCTGAGTTGCCATGGAGAGAGGGGAGCCGCTGGCAGAGCCTGAGGCGGGGCGGAGGAGCCATATGCTGGAGGGAAGGCGTCAGCAAGAACCAATCCCACAGTTCTGCTGCTGCAGCCTCCCCCAGACCAGGCCTATGGGTCCAGGCGGCCTGGCAGGGAGGGGAATCAGCCCGACCCCAGGGGCAGAAGCAACAACATTTGGTGGCCACTGCCTCTCTGAGATGAAGGGAGGCAGTGGCTACTGCTCCTCTGTGGAGAGCCTAAGCCCTCCATTTCAGGTTACCCTGCTAGCCAGACCTGGGGTCAAGACCCACATGGGCATAAAGACGCTGGGCCCCTCCACATGGCTTCTGAATTAGGTGTTACCTGGCATTCAGGGAGGCCCTACGGATTGCTACCTGCCTTGCCTCCCCATTTCTAAAAATCTGTAGCCACATCCTGAGTCACATTTTCCCACCTTCAGGGATGAGGGGATGCCCATCTACGGGAGGGTTTCCATGGCCCACAGCCAACCCTGCAGAAAGGAGAGAAGGGAGGCCTGGCGCACAGCAAGCAGAGGGAACTCTCCCTGACATGGTAGCAGTTGGGCAGGGACTCCCAGGCCCCCCATGCTGGGCAGCACCTCCTGCCCAGCCTGTTGCCAGCTGCTCAGCAGTGGTAGCTACCCACATCCCAGCTTCAAGACTGGCTGTGGCCACCTCTGAGCTTCCTTAGGGCTGGGGAAAAAGCCATGAGGCCCGGGATGGGGTCTTGGTTTCTCTTCCTGGAGACCACATGGTAGGAACAAGTACACTCACCTCATTAGGCTTCTTTCTCATCATCACAAACAGGGATAATACCGAGTTCTACCAACCACACTCCCGGGCACTGAGGTGGGAAGACTTGGGAAGGCTGAGGGTGAAGACCCATAAGCGCTGGGCCCACCCCAAGAACTGCATTTCCTTAGGGACCAGCACACAGTGGCAGCACTGCCTAGCACCCCGCCAGCAGCACCCAGCACCCTGCCTATACTGCTGGCGTGGCATCTCTCAGGATGAAGGGTCAGACAGCCTGCCTAGCACCAGAGCCCACCAGAGACCACTAACAGTGGGATGGAGCCTTGGAAACATTCTCTTCACAGTTCCCTTCTTACTTTTTCCCTCGATGTTTTATTATGAAAGTATTCAACCATATGGCAAAGTTGAAAAAAATTTTATAATGAACATCTATATATTCACCACCTAGACACTACCGTTTCCTCTCACTTTTTTTTTATCATGGCAAAATACATATAACAAAATTTACCATTTTAACCATTTTAAAGTGTTCACTTCAGTAGCATTAAAGACATTCACAAGGTTGAACCACCACCATCTCTTCCTGGTTCCAGAACAGTTTCATCCTTCCCAATGAAGACCCCTATAACCACTGGTAGTCCCTCCTCACTCCTCCCCCAGCAGCCATCTGCTGCCCTTATGGATTTGCCTATCCTGGACGTTTCGTATAAAGGTAATCCTAAAACGTGTGGCCTTTTGTGTCTGGCTTCTTTCACTTAGCATGATGTTTCTAAGGTTCAGCCACATTGTAGCAAGTGTCAGAACTTCATTCCTTTCTTACAGCTGAGTTATATGGACAGACCCCATTTTGTTCATGCATTACCCATTAGCTGAAAGACATTTGGCTATTTCCACCCTTTGGTTATTGTCCTCTCACTTTCTTGTTGCTTTTTTTTTTTTTGAGACAGAGCCTCAAGCTGTCACCCTGGATAGAGTGCAGTGGCATCACAGCTCACAGCAACCTCCAACTCCTGGGCTCAAGCGAGTCTCCTGCCTCAGCCTCCCAAGTAGCTGGGACTACAGGCGCCCGCCACAACGCCCGGCCGTTTTTTGGTTGCAGCGTCATTGTTGTTTGGCGGGCCCGGGCTGGATTCGAACCCGCCAGCTCAGGTGTACGTGGCTG
>CAUYRH010135617.1:0-11091 GCA_963574655.1 Perodicticus potto | reverse complement strand
AAATGAGTCTTGGGAAGCTGGAGAACAGACCCTTAATTTATTTGATGTACTTCTTTGCTATTTAAACTTTAGCCTGTGTGTAAGTTTAAACAGAAACACACCACACAGTCTTGAATTTTAGTTTCTAAATATGAACATACAGTTTCTTCATAAAAACCAAATCGAAAGGCAATTAATAACCTTTGGCACCTTTGCGTGGTGCGTACAAATGAAAGTTTAAAATTCTGCCGCCATAGTTGTTTTTAGTTCCCGTGTATCTGACAATGGGACCACACTAAAATAGTGACTAACTGAAGTTAGATAAATAAATGTGGTATTAATATTAAAAAAAAATTAGTATACAGTAAAACTGATCTTTTAAATGTACAATTCCATAAATTTAACTACTACTGCGTGGATTCATGGAAACACAATCAGGACACAGACCCATTTCATCATCCCCCAAGCTCTCTCTTGCTGTCTCCCAAGGTCACACCCTTCCTCACTCATAACCCCCAGTGTCCACCGATCGGTTCTCCATCCCTACAGCATTGTCTTTTTGAGAATGTTTTACGTGTATTAATGGATCATACACCATGAACTTAACAAGACTGGTTTCTCTCACTTGACAAAATGGAAGCTTTATTTTGGTAATGCTATTTTCTGCCTTGTGTAAAAAAACTATTTTAAAAAACAGAAAGAGAGAGAGAGAGAAAGAGGGAGAGAGAGAGAGAGAACATGCACATGAAGCATGAAATTAATTGGATTTGGGCAGGCAGAAAAGATTTAATAGACTCAGATAGTCCTTTCCTTAGTTTTAGAGACATTCCAACTCCTGTTATGGTCTTTCGATGTATAGCAAATATAATAAAATGCAAAGATAAATTTACCAAATGACAAACATGATAATCTCTTTTCTATGTCAAAACATTTTCAAATAGATAACTCCAAAACAGAAAATGAGCAAATGAAATAAACCAATCATTCAGAAAGGAAACATACAAATTATCACATAATTTGACTTTTTGAAAACATAAAATCATAGAAAACTTGTTTTTCTTGTGGCTTTTCTTTGTTTATTTGACCAAGGGGACTCATACGGTCCAATGGCAGATGAGACAGTTATTTTTCTCAATTTTCTTGTGGGGTATCTTTTGTTTTTCATAGGCTTTAGGTTTTCATGTTGTTTTTGAGAAGTCCGACAGCTGCGCTCTCGTTCTGGTTCTGGTCTTTATGTGACATACGAAGGCCTCCTTGGGTCATACTGTATCAGATACTGCACACACCCACCATGCTATTTCTATCCCTTTACACTGAATAAAATTCTGCATGTGATTTATCCCTGAGGGCATTACCTTACACACACATTCATTGTCTCATGGAGTGTTTTACCATAACAATGCACGTTTTAAGTGATCAAAAGCTTTGCTTGTTTTTTTTTAACCTCTGAATTTTCACTAGTGTATATGAAGAAGTGTGTATAATTTAGGAAAAATTAAAGAACTAAATGAAATAAAAAAATAGGGAATAAACCAAATTAAAATATAGTAATTTCAAAACACCTGTCTTCAACAGAATTGAATGCAATGTCAAAAATTAACTGAAACAAAGTATAAAATAAGAATTTAGTGATATCAAAATGGATGAAGTATTTAACTGCCAAAAACTGAGACATAAAACTGTGTTATACATCCTCAGGCAATTGAAGCAGTATCAAAAATACGCTACTGGGACAAAAAAATCAAACTAAAAAGCTTCTGTACTGCTAAGAACACAGTAAGTGTAGCAGGCAGACAGCCCTCAGAATGGGAGAAAATATTTGCAGGTTATACCTCAGACAAAAGTTTAATAACCAGAATACACAGAGAACTCAAGCATATTGGCAACAAAATGGCAAGTGATCCCATCTCAGGGTGGGAAAAGGACTTGAAGAGAAACTTCTCTAAAGAAGACAGGCGCACGGCCTACAGACACATGACAAAATGCTCACCGTCCTTAATGATCAGAGAAATGCAGATCAAAACTACTTTGAGATATCATCTAACTCCAGTAAGATTAGCCCACATGAGAAAAATCCCAAAACCAGAGATGTTGGCGTGGATGTGGAGAAAAGGGAACACTTCTACATTGCTGGTGGGAATGCAAACTAATACATTCCTCTCGGAAAGTTATTTGGAGAATACTTAGAGATCTAAAAATAGATCTGCCATTTGATCCTATAATTCCTTTATTAGGTATATATCCAGAAGACCAAAAATCACATCATAATAAAGATATATGTACCAGAGTGTTTATTGCAGTCCAATTCATAATTGCTAAGTCGTGGAAGAAGCCCAAGTGCCCATTGGCCCACAAATGGATTAATAAATTGTGGTACATGTATACCATGGAATATTATGCAGCCTTAAAGAAAGATGGAGACTTTACCTCTTTCATGTTTACATGGATGGAGGTGGAACATACTCTTCTTAGCAAAGTATCTCAAGAATGGAAGAAAAAGTATCCAATGTACTCAGCCCTAATATGAAGCTAATTTATAGCTTTCATATGAAGGCTAAAACCCAATTACAGCACGAGAATACAGGAAAAAGGGCAAGGGAGGGGAGGGGAGGGGGGAGGTTGGGTGGAGGAAGGGCAATTGGTGGGATCACACCTACAGTGCATCTTAGAAGGGTACTTAATAATACCTTAAGTACTTAGGTATTAGGTGAAACTTAATAAATGTAGAATATCAATATCTTCATATAGCGATTAAGAAAATGCCATGAAGGCTATGTTTAACAGTTCGACCAAAATATTTCAGATTGTATATGAAGTCAGCACATTGTACCCCATGATTACACTAATGTACACAATTATGATTTAATAAAATTATAAAAAAAACTATGTAATATATAATATTCCTGGAATGTTCGGGCACATAGCAGATACTTATCAATTTGTTGACTGAATCAGGAAACAAGTGTCAGTATATTTGAACATTGTATTTCATTTTGGTTGGAAAAGGCTGGCTTGTTGAATAAAAGCTGGCATCACTGGGTGTCTACTTGGAAGACAATAAAGTGTGGTTCTTGTCTCAAACTTACCACAAATTAGCAGGCTATAGATGTCAGTGTGAGACATGTTAGATGAAATTCCACAAAACTACATATAAAATTTTCATGTAGGCAAACCAACTTAAAGCAAGTAAAGAAATAAGATGAACATAGATTTACCTAAAAAAAATTTAAAACATTTTATGACCAAAACCATTGCCTCAAAAATCAATGAAAAAACAATAGTCTGTAAGAAGCTTTTGAAATGGTGATCACTATGGACAAATGGATATATAATAATAATCAAATCAAAATGGTGATCACATCTATGAATCTTCGTTCAAACCCAGCAATAGTTGAAGACTAAGAAATTTCTTTCAAGCTTATCAGCCTGGGAAAAAACTTAAAAGGCTCCCACACTGAGTGTGGATGGAATGTTTCAACAGGTCGCAAATGGGTACATTTTACGTTTGCTGGCAGAAATTTGAAATGTTATAAGATCTTGGGAAAACATCTAGATACAGATATAAATATTAAACATACAGCTATTCCTTAAAGTTAAGTTTCTCAGTCGTAGCACCCCTGAAATTCTGGGAAGGATCTTTTATTGTTGTGGGATCTGTGCTGCACATTTTATTATGTTTACCGGCATTCCCGTCCTCTGCTGATCCTTCTCCAAGGAACGTTGAAAAACATATCTTTGTTCAATGTTCCTTGGCAGACAAAATCAACCCTGGTGAGAGATACCCCTTTAGATTAAAAAATTCCACAGTATTTTTGTGGCATTTGTGTAATAGGAAAGAAAGAGGAAAACAAGCTAAAAACTACACTGAAGTACAAAGGGCATTTGTGATATGAATAGGGTACTACTCATGCCTTTGCATAAACACGTACGAATGTGTATGTGTGCATCGTATAGAAAGATAAGGTTTAAAAGGAACTAAGACCTTTTGGAGCAAAGTATATAAGTGAAAATACAGTTAGGTAATGTATAGCGATTTCCAAAGAAGTCTATGAAACAACACAGAGTGGAAATGTGAAAAAGCTGCATGTAAAGATATGGTGGTGGAGTCATATCAAAATGCCTCACTAATTGGAGATTAAAAAAATGATCTTTAGAAGCTAAAAAATGCAATAGGAAGTCTTTTTAAACGTGAGGGAGAAGTGGTATGTAAAGGGACAATTTCATCTTACACAAAGATACAAGCATTCAATTATGTTTATGAGAGATAAGGGCGTAGTCAGTTGTTAAAGAACAATTTAGAGATGATGGCCAAAGGTGATGCAACTTATGGAAACAGATTGAATATAGAAAGCCAAAGGCACAAAAGGAATAAAGAGGTATGAAAGCAAGTTGGAAATGAATAGATAAAAGGCATTTTATTTAGCAAAACAATGCAAAAGAGCTTTCTACATTTGTGAAGCCATGTGGGGAATATTATATGATAGATAGATGTATTTGGCTATAAAATATTTATCAAATTTCATACATTTACCCTAAAGACATTGATATCTACACATAAAAGAAGTAAATGATAAATGCCAAAATTGGCAAAAACTCCAGGTTTCTGTTTTAAAAAAACAGAATCTAACACTGAAGTAAAAACACTCTAAAGTTTTTAGAGCAAACAACATACATGGTTTTCAAGATGGTGGTAAATGTTTAACACGCACATACAAATTTAACCTCACAGACAGGGAAATGATTGCAGAGTCAAGGTCATTCATATATGTCTCTTTTCACCTTCTGAACAAATTTTTAATTTCATTTGATTGGCTAGAATGAGAGAAGATGCTGCAAAATATGTGCTCCATGAACTGCTGTTGTCATGTAATATTTGGAAATAACTCATTGGTCTGGGTCTTTCCCATCAATACGGAAACCTACTCAAATATGCTCCTTCTTAATATAAAAAAGAAATGCCCTGACTTCAGTTTATATCCCTCCACAGCTAATCCTCTATTTCTGTTCTCCCAATTAATTGGACAAACGTTTTAGCTTTACTGGGACCATTTTAAAGACTGAATTTCCTCCCCGAATTGGACTTCCATAAACATTACTTATTGTCAACAGTCACACTGCATGGCTGAGTTCAACATTCACTTCTGTTTCAGCAACTTAAATTGATACATGAATCATGCGAGCAAACCAAGAAAACAACAGCATTCTCTCTGCTGTAGACTAAGCTAGACTGGCTCTCAGGTGAGCTCAGGTACATGTTCATGAATTCCATTCTGCCTGACCCTTTCTTACCGTACCCACTGAGCTCTTGGACTTTCTGAAAGAAAGATCTCAGCAGCAGAGGAGATATTGGCAGCTTTGATTATTTGCTGCTTAGGCACATTTCTGTCTTGTTAATGCTACCTTGTCCACGTCATTTCCCTGTGGGACATTGCTCTGCAGCAAAAGAAACTTTCCCCCCTATATTCTGTATTCCCAAGTTACCCTATTAAACATGGGGTGAATTTAGTCCTTATTAGTCCTTCTCTATGGACTTCCTGCCTTCCTGCTTTCCTGAAAGCAAACCAGCTCATTGTAAATCTGACTTAAAATTTTCTCTAAAACACTCAGTATACATATTGCAAGGGTGAATGTCAAATATATTAATAGTAGAGTATAAATGTCTAAACACAACAATTAAATAAGTGAGGGGAATGCTATGTGAGCCAGTTTGATGTAAACATTCCAAATTGTATATAAAATCAGCACATTATACCCCATAAATGCAGTAATGTACACAGTTATGATCTAATAAAAATAATAAAACACTTGGTATAAACTGAGGACTTTGTCATGATTAGGCTCCTTGAATCTCCAAAGCATTGGTTTCTAATGGGAACACAGCCCTTGCTATCTACAGAAAAATGTCATTTCCCTTTTCAGTAGGGAGTGAATTGTGTTCTCCTGAGAGAAAAACATGGATATCACGTCACCTGGTTTCATCATGTTTTTGCCAAAAGAAAAAAAGAACAGAAATTTCATATTTATGACATAGGTTAAGAATTGTCATTTAATTCTTCATTTATAAAATATTTGGTAATTCTAAGAAACAAATTTATAACATTTTCAGGCAAATTTTGCTGATGTTAGTTTCTTATAAAATTTATCTTTAGTTTTTTAAAGCCTATCTAAGTTGACAGATATAATTGTATGCATTTGTCATGTGCAATATGATGTTTTGAAAAGTATATATATTATAGAATTTATAAGTGTAGCTAGTTAATATATGCATTACCTCACATAGTTATTACCTTTGTCGGACTCTGAACATCCACTGTCTTAGTCTTTTTCAAGAATACAATATAGTATCAGATAATACAGTAACGATGTGGTACAACATCTCTTGAATTTATCCCTCCTTTAGTTTTTTGAAAAATATCCATACTGTTTTCCATAATGGCTTTATTAGTTTACATCCCCATCAACAGCAGATAGGAACATATAGCGGTGATTTTCCCCTTCATCCTTACCAACGTGTATTATTTTTGAGTTTTTTTGCAGTTTTTTTTTTTTTGGCTGGGGCCTGGTTTGAACCTGCCACCTCCAGTAAATGGGGTCAGTGCCCTCCTTTGAGCCACAGGTGCCACCCTATTTTTTTGACTTTTTAATAATAGCTATTCTGATTGTAAGATAATCTCTCCTTTTGGTTTTAATTTGTATTTCTGTGATGATTAGTGATGCTGAGCATTTTTTATATGCTTGTTGGTCTTGTGTTTGCCTTCTTTTGGAAAATATCAATTCACGTTCCTTGCCCACTTTTAATACATTTATTTGAATTTTTTGTTGTTGTTGAGTTGAGTTTCTTGTAAATTATGGCTATCAGTCTCACGTTGGACCAATCATTTGTTAATATTTCTCCCACTCTGCAGGTTTTCTGTTATCTCCGTTGATCATTTCTTTGGTTTGCAGAAGCCTTTTAGTTTACTTGTGTCTCATTTGTCTATTTTCACTTTTGTCCCTTGTGGTTTTTGAGGTTTTAGCCATAAGTTCTTTGCCTGGGCCTATGTCTAGAAGAATTTTCCCAGGTTTTCTTCTAGTACTTTTATAGTGTCAAGCCTTATATTGAATTATTTAATCCATGTTGAATTAATTCTGTACATGGTGAGAGATACGGATTCAGTTTCATTCTTCTGCAGATGGCTATTCAATGTTCCCAGCACCATTTATTGAATAGGGACTCCTTGCCCCTATTTTTTTTACCAAGTCTGTTGAACATCAGTTGGTTGTAGGTATGTGACTTTCTTTCTGAAACCTGTATTCTGTTCCATTGATCTAGGTGTGCACATTTTTAGCAGTACCATGCTCTTTTGGTCACCACATTGTTATATTTTGCATTGTTACTTTTTGACATCTGGAAATATGATGATTCTCACTTTGTTCTTTTTGCTTAAGATTGCTTTGTCTATTTGGACTCTTTTTGGTTCCATATGAAATTTTGGATTGTTTCTAATTCTGTGAAAAACGATTTTCGTTGCTTAATAGGAATTGCATTGAATCTGTAGATTGCTTTGGGCAGTATGATCATTTTGACAATATTGATTATACCCATCCATGAGTATGGTACACTTTTCCACTTGTTTTCGTCATTTAAAATTTCTTTGTTCAGTGTTTTCTGGTTGTCCTTGTAGAGATCTTTCACTTTCTTTGTTAAGTGCATTCCTAGGTGTTTAAATATTTTTGTAGCTATTGTAAATGATTCAGTTCTTGATTTGGTTGTCTGTTTGATGGTTGTCTGTGCATAGAGATGTTACTGATTTTGGTACGTTAATTTTGTCTTCTAAACCTTTGCTGAATTTATTTATCAAATCTAGGTTTCTTTTAGAGGGGTCCTTAGAGTTTTCTATGCATAAGACTATATACTCAGCAAACAGGGGTGATTTGATTTTCTCTTTTCTAATTTGATGCCCCTTTATTTCTTTCTCTTGCCTAATACCTTCTACTTTCCCCCATTCAGTATGATGTTGGCTTTGGGTGCATCATATATTGCATTTATTATTTTGAAATACGTTCCTTCTATTCTTAGGTTTTTGAGAGTTTTTATTATGAAGGGATGTTGTATTTTACTGACTGCTTATTCTACACCTATCAAGAGGGTCATAACATTTTTGTTTTTAATTCTGTTTATGTGATGAATCACATTTGTTGATGTGTGTATGTGGAAATATCCCTGAATCCCTGAGATAACACCCACTAGATCATGGAGTATTATATTTTTGATGTGCTACTGATTTGATTTGCTAGTATTTTGTTAAGGATTTTTGCATGTATGTTTATCAGGGATATTGATCTGTAGATTTTTTATGTAGTCATGTTCTCTTCTGGCTTTGATATCAGGGTGATATTGCCTTTTTGGTGTGAGTTAGGGAGGATTCCTTCCTCTTCAATTATTTAGAACAGCTTTATAAAGATTGGCATCAGTTTCTGTGTGTGTGTGTATAGTAGAATTTGGCTGTTAATATGTCTGGTCCTGGGATATTTTTTGTTGTTTGTTTTTGGGAGATTTATATTACTGATTTATCTTAATATTTGCTATTACTTGCTCAGGAGTGCTATTTATTTCTGGTTAAATCTTGAGAAGTTATTTTTCCAGAATTCATGCATTTCCTCTGAGTTTTCTGGTGCAGAACAGACACATAGTCTTGAGAGTCTATTACTCTATATTTTGTTGAATTCAGGGAAGTTGTGTCTTTTTTGTTTGTTTTTAAAGACTTGTGCATGTATTTCAGATTTCAATATTAATGTCAAAAATACACAGTATGATTTTACATAGGATTTGTACTACATTAGAACACTACAAACATCACTTGAATATTAAGGAAAACATTAAATGTTAAATAACTGAGAAATACAACAGTAAATACTAATCTAACTGGGGGTTTGCACTTACAACATGTCCAATGAATTGCTTTCAACAGTGCAAAAAGGATTAGGACATGAGTGCTTCCAGGTTACTTGGAATGTGTGGATCTCATTGCAGGAATCTTTTAATAGAAACTGGTCCAGGATAACAGGACTGGATACACTCTCCTGATTATTAATTTGGTACACTCTATTCTATGTTAATTTTTTTTGAAATTTTTTTCTTTATTAAATTGTAACTGTGTACATTGATGCATTTATGTGGTACAATGTACTGATTTGATATACAATGTGAAACTGGTATACAATGTGAAACATACTCCTTTCTTAATAGTATTGAAATGCACCATTGCATTATGTACATTAGGTGAGGTCCCACTAAACACCCTCTCTTCTCCCGCCTCTCCCCTCCCTTACCCTCTCCCTCCTTTTCTCTCCTAATTTCTGGACTATAGTTATGTTTTACCATTCATTTGAATGTGTAGGTGATTATATATTGATTTCACAGTAGTATTAAGTACATTGGATACTTTTCTCCCCATTCTCGAGATACTTTACTAAGAAGATTATGTTCCAGCTCCATTGAGGTAAACATAAAAGATGTGAAGTTTTCATCTTTTTTTATGGCTACATAGAATTCCATGATATACATATACCACACTTTGTTAACCCATTCATGTGTCTATGAGCACTTGGGCTGTTTCCATGTCTTGGCAATTATGAATTGGACTGCAATAAACATTCTGGTGCAAATTTCTTTGTTGTAAAATGATTTTTGATCATTTGGGTAAATACCTAGTAGAGGAATTGCAGGATCAAATGGCAGAGTAAAGCAAACATACAAGCTTCAGAATGGGAGAAGACTTTTTTCAGGTTATGCTTCCAACAAAGGTCTGATAACTAGAATCCACAGATAATTCAAACTAATCAAAAAGAAAAGAAAAAATAATCCCATTTCTATGTGGCAAGAGACTTGAACAGAAACTTCTCTGAAGAAGACAGATGCATGGCCTACAAACACATGAAAAAATGCTCGTTATCTTTAATCATCAGAGAAATGCAAATGAAAACCACTTTGAGATATCATATAACTCCAGTAAGAATAGCCCACATCACAAAATCCCAAAACTATACATGTTGGTGTGGATGAGGAGAGAAGGGAACAATTCTACACTGCTGGTGGTAAGGCAAGCTAATACATCCTTTTTGGAAAGAAGTTTGGAGAATACTCAAGGAACTATGCTATGCTAAGTTTTACTTGCAAACTGAGTGCTGAGCAGACACTTTCAATTGTCACTCTTAAATGTCAACATCTTGGTGAAAACTGAGGGTTTGTTGGGGATTCAGTGCAAGATTTGAGTTCATATGCGCACCACTATTAACCTTCGTGGACTTTCTAGAGAACAGGAGTCCTTATGCTGCATATAGTCCCAGTAAGAATTTTTAGACTCTATTAAGTGTCTAAAAATTATACTATCTTCCACTGTTGGAAGATAGTATATCTATATAGCTGATGTTCCTTGCTGAATCACATTCTTCTTCTAACTCTAGTAGGAACTCCTTCAACTCTTCAAGGAACTCTTATCTTCCTTGCAGCAAGTCTAGAGCATAAAGTTTATAAACATTACCATCATAGGAGTATGGAATTCTTGCATTTGTGTTCCTATCCCAGGTAGATAAGTTTATTTTCTTCTTATTTATGAACTCCCCTGAAATAAGTAGATATGAATAGTTTTATTGACTAAATAGGGTTGTCTCCTTTGAGATTCATATGTGCTCATCATTAATGTGAAAATTTCTCTAACTCCTGTGTGATTAAAAAAAAAAGGTGATTTGCACAATTTACTATTAGGATGACTTTTTATTCCTATTGTTGACAAGGAAATATGGCAGGCTCTGTGGACACAGAACTGAACTGAACTGAACAGATCAGTATCCTACTGAGGAAAATGAAATGCTATGACAAACTGTAAAAGACACAACTATGTTAAAGATTTTATGCAGCAGTCACTTACTTATGCAATATTGAATGCAAAGAGAGCTGAGTTTATGCAGAATAATCTGATGCCTCTAACGTTTTGGCATTTATTCTGAGATTCAAGGCAGCATTCATGATTTTTGGGTTATTTATGCTTATTTTAGATAACTTTGTTAAAATGAGGCCACTTTTGTGATTCTCTTCTAGGTAATGAGGACAGATCTGAGAGAGTAGAGTTT
>CAUYRH010135614.1:0-43829 GCA_963574655.1 Perodicticus potto | reverse complement strand
AAACATCTTGCATTTTTATTGGCTGAATTGGGTACCAGTGGCTCTATAGATGGTAATAATCAGCTTGTAATCAAAGGAAGATTCCAACAGAAACAGATAGAAAATGTCTTGAGAAGATATATCAAGGAGTATGTCACTTGCCACACATGCCGATCACCAGACACAATCCCGCAGAAGGACACCCGACTTTATTTCTTACAGTGCAAAACTTGTCATTCTCGATGCTCTGTCGCCAGTATCAAAACTGGCTTCCAGGCCATCACAGGCAAGCGAGCACAGCTCCATGCCAAAGCTAACTAATTTGCTAATCACAACCAGTTTTGCAAAGTGTGATGTGGAGATTTGGCTGGACGGTTTGCCATCAGAGTGGATATACTATTGTATTAAAAACAAGATAAAAAAGCTGCCAAGTTCTCTGGCGAGTGGCTGATTGGTCTGAAATCCTTGCAAGATGCTGATGCTCAGACATATTCATTGCCTACTTTCCTGTCAGAGAAATGTGGTATGTGGTTAGGAGGTGCTTTTTTAAAATCGTTCATAGACTTCTGTAAAATGCAAGATAAATTAAAGTTATTATAACAGTGATTCTTTCAATTTGGTTTGTCCTTCAGTTTTCTTTCCTATAAAAATTGTGCTTGGTGATTTCAGGAAAAAAAAAAAGTTGTGCCTAGGGTTTTGGCGAGGTCTCTGTATCCTTGTCCTCAGAAACTGGACAGCCATTTCACTTCTCAGCTTCTCTTGAAATACATGAAGTAGGCACATCTTCCCATGAGAGAGTGATGGGAACGAGAGATCTGGAAGGACTGCCTGTTTTTATTGTCCATGAAATGGTATGTAGATCTGAATTGTTTTCCTTTTGTGAGGATTGTTGCTACTACCTCACTGCCAAGTTCTCCTCCAGCTGTAACCACATGAGGCAATACAAGGTGCTAGGTACACTCTCTCTTTAGAAATTTCTTCCTTATCGGTCCCTAAGAGGTCATAGATACATAACTAAAACACTAAGAAAAATCCTACTTCGGGATCTGCTGGTGAGGAAGTGATGTGGATGCAGCATATCACATCACCCTGTGAGTCCAAGGGGAGATGTTCAAGAAAGCTTTTCTTTTTCCTTGCCAATGTGTATTCTGGGATTGAAAATGGCCCTCCACAAATGCTTTTCTATTTTCTAAATTAAAGTAGCTTTTGAACATGAGCATGAGAATCCAAGAGATGCTGTGTGGCGATGTGCCTCCTGACCGACATGGTATTTTACAGTTTGACAGGTTTGGTGAACAGTTTGAGAACTTGGCTGTAAGGGTGTCTTCAGTGGCACACAAAGAAGGCTACATTTCCCTCACTGTACTGCGATCTGCCTTGCTCACACTTGCTAAGGGCATAACATGCTACTCCTCACTCGTTCCCGGACTGTTCATATTAAGTGGGCCAAGAGCAGTCACTAAGACCTGAACGTCTTGACCATGTTGTTTTTAATCACTGTGATCCTTAATTTTAAAGTACAGGCCAAGTGTTGTAAGTATCTTGGTCGTGAAGTGGTGGGGAGTGTTTTCCTTCCACCCATTGGGTTGTCCTGAGGGGACTATACACTGGCTGAGCTGCCATCAACTGCCATGATGAAGCCAACTGCTGTTGATGACCCTATTTTCCTTTTTTTGTATCTATGCCCACACAATTCCTAATGTTGGATATTACTGTGTGAATAAAGCAAGGATCAGTGCCTCTTGTGTAATTAGCGTTCCATTGCTTTTGTGTATTTCTTTACTCAGTGGGACTCCTTAGGGGAAGACATGGTATTTTACAGTTTGACAGGTTTGGTGAACAGTTAATATATTGATTGCAACCCTAGTTTTTAACTTCATTCCCAAAGCAGACTCTCCGGAGTGATCTGCCCCTCTAAGATACTTCAGTTGAGAGATCATTTGACTAAAATTGGATTGACTATGTCCCCATTGAAAATGATTGGATGCCTTATACACGTACTGCCCATATATAGTAGCATCAGCCTATTTGAGCTCTATTATCTCTTACAACCATAGCTCAGCTGGAAGGAGCCTGACTATGGTGTGACAATGCAGAGCAATCAGGTTTGTTACTTATTTTTTTGAGAGTCTCACCTGCTGCCCAGGCTAGAGTGCCTTAGCATCACCCTAGCTCACAGCAACCTCAAACTCCTGGGTTGAAGCAATCCTGCTCAGCTTCCCAAGTAGCTGGGATTACAGGTGTATGCCACTGTGCCTGGCCCCAGTGATATATATGTATTTTCCTCATCACATAAAAACATACATTTATGGTTCTATAGAAAACCCTTTTGACTCCATACCCCTTAATCCCTACCTTTTCCTAAGGTATCCACTAGGCTCATTCCCAGATTTCTTGAGGTCCCTTACCTCTGCATGTAAGTTATTATTGACCTGTAGCCTACTATAACATTAAGTGTTGAGAGATTTTTGTTCACTCAAGTGAGAGTAAACAGTATTGACAGGGGTGGCGCCTGTGGCTCAGTGAGTAGGGCACCAGCCCCACATACTGAAGGTGGTGGGTTCAAACCCATCCTCTGCCAAACTGCAATGTGGCGGGCACCTGTAGTCCCGGCTACTCGGGAGGCTGAGGCAAGAGAATTGCCTAAGCCCAGTAGTTGGAGGTTGCTGTGAGCTGTGTGACGCCACAGCACTCTACCGAGGGCAATAAAGTTAGACTCTGTCTTTATGAAAAAATAAAATAAAAACAGTACTGGCAGGAAGCAGTGAGTGCCTAGGATGTTGTAGGTATTACATAAAAATTTGAAAATGTATAGAATACTTGGAATTTTATAGCCCCTCTTCCTGTTGCCTGCCAAACACCTTGTAGGATAAGTTCTGCAGGAAAAATGTTGACCTAGACAGCCTGCAAGTACTGCTGCTATGGGTGGTTATGTGAAGCGCCATCCTTAGACAATGCTGAGGTTTTGAGAAGATGAAATTATAATTTAAAATGTTAAATTCCCATAACCTTACTACCACGCAACCCTTTGGTATCATGTTAGTGGTATTCATAAGACTATTTAAGAGTCCACCCACCTTAGGGTCCCGCTATGTTACACAGTCTTAAATGAAGTGGCTATTCATATGTGCAATTATGATGCACTTTAGCCTTGAACTCTTGGCATTAAGCAATCCCTCCCCCACCCCAATTCCAAGTAGCTGGACTACAGGTGCACAGCACTGTACCCACTTTTTTGCTAATTCTTGATAATGTGAAGAGTGTGGGCTTTGAACACTCCAGAGTGTTAGGCAGTTCTTCTCTACCATTATTATCCTGCATTCTCATCTATAAACTGTGAAAATGCCTACCTCAAAGACGTAATGGTAAGACAGTGTACATAAAGTGCTTAGCCCAGGCCTGCATAGCACATAGAAGTACTTTTTTCCTGTGGGGCTGAATTTTGAGGGCCAGAGGATGAGACATTTTATGGTTGGTAGTATATCCCTTTTCCCAAAAGATGATACCAGTTGGCTCTGCCAAATGTATGCTTTTTTACACCATATCCCGGGGAGTGTAGATACTGCTTCTGTTTTTATGGTGATAGGATTAATGACTTGATTGTTCTCAGGGATTGTTGCCTATTTCACAGTGATCCTAATGAACCCTGACAACTTTAGCCATAGCAACAGGTATAGCCCTTGGACGTTTGTCTCCATGATGGCTGTTGAGAATAAAGGACCAAACACTGCTATTCGATTCCCTATGGTTGTCATGGCTCCTGTCCTTTCTAACCTTCCCTGAATAATATATTACAGTCTGTAAATCATTACCCTTTCATTTAAATTTGGCTTCTGTTTTATTAACACAGTTGAAGCCATTGGAGGACCAGCTGATGAATATTAATGGGTATTATACTAAATAACACCATTTTTGCTGGGCACAATGGCTCAGGCCAGCACTTTGGGAAACTGAGGTGGGATGATTGCTTGAGGCCAGAAGTTCAAGTTTAGCTTGGGCAACATATGAGACAAAAAATAGACAAATTAGCCAGGTGTGGTAGTAAGTGCCTGTAGTCTCAGATACTTGGGAGGCTGAAGCCAGAGGATCTCTTTGAGCCCAGGAATTAGAAGAAGCTGTGGTGACCTATGATAACTATACTACAGCCTGGGCAACAGAGCAAGACTCTGCCTCAAAAAACACCATTTTAATGGGCATATTTTAAAACTGTATTCATCAGCTATCTTCATGAGCATAATAATTTACATAATAGGTAGCTAACATTGCCAAAGTGCTTACTATGTGCCAGGCCCTGTCGTGGGAATATATACACATGAGCACATAGAATCACGTACAACATAACAGCATTTTGGTGAGGGATAGGCGGCATCTATGATGGTCCCATAAGACTGTAATGCAGCTGGAAAATTCCTATCACCTAGCAATGTTGTAGCTTAATGCAGTGTATTACTCGCGTGATGCTGGTGTAAACAAACCTGCACTGCCAAAGTATAGCACACACGCTTCTGTGCAGTACATAATACCTAATAATGATAAAAGACTATGTTACTGGTTTATGTACAAAGTCTGATGTTAAGTTCATGAACTTATCCAAGAAAAAGTGCTACATACCTCACTGATGAGTATCACTGTGGTCACTTATGAAGTATTCCCTTTGCGAAGCAAGCTATGTACTCACACCAGTACCTAGTCCACCCTTCAAAGCAGTTTTAGAACTTTTCTGGAAATGGCCATCATAGTTGATATATTATCCTTGATGTCCTGAATGTCATCCAAATGTCTTCCTTTCAATATTTCCTTTTATCTTTCTTTCAACATTTCCTTTATCTTTAGGTAAAGGAAAAAGTCATTGGGGGCCAGATCATATGAGTTAACTTGTTTACTGGCTCAAAACTCCCTCAGTGCTTGTGTGAGCTGGTGCACTGTCATGAAGCAAGAGTCGTTTGGCCAAGATTTTCAGTTAAGATTTTCCTGTTTCTCTATAGATGTTTACTTGGTCTGTTAGGCTTCTCACAGTCAGCCATGTTATGCTGATTGTGTAAGGACTTTTTTTGCCTCGCTGTGGTGTCAGCTATCACAAAAAGTGTGCATGGACCTTTTTTGTTGCTTATCAGCTTTTGTTGGTATTTGTGTATTTAATGTGTGGTCCAAAACAACTCTTATTCTTCCAATGTGCAGCAGAGAAAAAGAAAGCTGGACATCCCTGCAGAGGCTACACCATAAAGCCTGGGTGTGTAGCAGTAGGCTACACCATCTAGAACTACAAGTACATTGTGTTGTTCACACAAGGACCAAAATCTAAAGATGCTGTTAACTCATTTACTCTTCACAGTAAGAAGAAGTGTACTATTTGAAGTAGGTGTACTATTATCCCAATTTTACAGGTTGAGGAAATGGAGACTCCACTTATGTAACTCACCTAAAGTCACTTGGGCTTCATTCAGAGTCTGTGCTCCTAACTATTCTACTATGCTGCCTCTCAGTATCACACGTTCAAAAGTAGTATCTGAGTTCCTGTAGCAAAAGGCAGTTTCTGCCTCCCAGAAGCTTGTAATTTAGTGGAAACACTAGGTAAGCAAACCACTAGTAAATATAATCTAGTGAAATCTGTGATGGAAGTAGCATTATGGGAAGGGTAGCTCTAATTCAGGTCAGGAAGGTGTCTTTGAGCAGGGGGACTTTTTGAGCTGAGCTACAAAGGATAACAAAGAGTTAGCCAGTTGGAGAAGGCAAAGCATTCAAGGTAGAGGCGGCAACAACACAGTTTTCTTCTACAACTGATTCTATGTGGTTTGAGACTATATGACAGACTGCAAGAGGGGAGAAGTTGAGCTAGAGGGAAAGGGATCAGATCTTGGAGGGTCTATGTGTAATGCCAAGGAGTCTGGATTTTATTCAGTGAGCAGTGAAAAACTGATGGTGGTAAAGGGGAAAGACTTGTAGAAAGTAAGCAGAGAAACTAAGATTATTCCAAAAATCCAAGACAGACATGTAAAAGGCCTAACCTAAGGCAATGGGATAAATAGGGATTAGAGCCAAAACATACTACAGAAAGGTTAATTTGACGGACAATTAGGAAGGAGTGGAGGATGTTGACATGGGCAACAAGTTGGGCAGAGGTGCCATTTCCTAAGATAAGAGATTCCTGGAAAAAAAAAAACAAACAGGCTAGGGGCTGGACATGGCAGCGCTCAACTGAAGTTCTTGTGGACATCCAAATAGCCTGTCAGATGGGTACTTCTATCTATTCCCCTGGTGTTCTTGGTGAAGAAGTGTGTTAGATGCGAAGATCATGGAGCCATGAGTGGAGTTAGATCATCCAGGGAATGAGTACAGAGAAAAGGTAGAGAGATGCAGCCACCAAAGTAAAGGTGAAGAGTACATAGAGGGGGCCAGTCTCCTTACAAGAGGAATTTTGAGGAAGAGTCTTGTGACAGGGTGGGGGGAAGGTTTGCATTGTGCCTCTACCTCCATTTGGCACTACCTTGGGCATGTTATTTGGTCCTAAGTCTTAATTTCCCAGTCTTGGAACATGGGATGATTCTCTGCTCCTGGGGAAATACTGAGAGGTGTATAAGATAATGCAACCTATATAAACAACTTATAAAAGCACCCAGAAAAAAGGTAAACGTATAGGTGTATCCCTTTCTGTTGCAGAAGTACAATTAAGAAAGGTAGATGCTGGATAGATTTTTGCTTTTTTTGAGTCAGAGCCTCAAGCTGTCATTCTGGATAGAGTGCTGTTGCATCACAGCTCAGAGCAACCTCCAATTCCTGGGCTCAAGCAAGTCTCCTGCCTCCGCCTCCCAAGTAGCTGGGACTACAGGCCCCCACCACACGCCCGGCCATTTTTTGGTTGCATTCATCATTGTTGTTTGGCTGGCCCGGGCTGGATTCGAACCCGCCAGCTCAGGTGTACGTAGCTGGTGCCTTAGCCCATTGAGCCACAGGCACCGAGCCTGGATTTTTGCTTTTTACTATCTACCATTTCCCACACTGCAGCTCCAAGCTCCACAATTTTTTTTTTTTTGCGGGGGGGTGACAGAGTTGCACTTCATTGCCCTCAGTGAAGTGCTATGACATCATAGCTCACAGCAACCTCAAACTCTTACAGGCTCAAGCAATCCTCTTGTCTGTGCCTCCCAAGTAGCTGGGCTATAGGTGCCTGCCACAATGCCTGGCTATTGTTTACAGACAGCGTCTCTCTCTTGCTCAGGCTGGTCTTCAACTCCTGAGCTCAAGCAATCCACCCACCTTTTGGCCTCCAAAAGTGCTAGGACTACAAGAGCACAGGCATGAGCCGCCATACCAGGCCCAAGCTCCACAAGTAGTTGGCCAAGTCACACATTCATAACATTTATGGGCAAGGATGAAAAAAAAGTGTCCAGCCTTACTCAATATATACCCATAATAAAAGATGAACACGAATCACATTTCAGCACCTCTTGTAATTGCAGAAGTTAAATGTGACTTGACTATAACAATTTTAATACAGATTTTTCCTTTCTTTATATATGTATACATTTTTTTGGCACCCTCTATAGTTTGGATAGGAACTTGGTTCAACACAAATTCCATACTCTTAATTCAGACCCCTGAAGTAGATCAAGCTACTTAAATCTCTCCAGGTCTCATTGTGTTTTGGCTATCTACTGACACGTAACAGATTCACTCAAAAACGTATTGGCTTAAAACAATAATTAGTTTATTGTCATCCCTCACAGTGCCAGGCTTTAACCGGGCTTAGCAAGGCAGTTCTTACTCTTTTCTCAGATGGGCTGGAGTCATCTCGAAGCCTTCCTCACTAATATGTCTGATAGCTGATACTGCTATCAGCTAAACATGTATGCGTGGCCTCTCCATGTGGCCTGGACTGCTTCACAGTATGGCTAGGTCCCAAGAAACAAGTAGTAGAAGCTGCTGGTTGTTCAGTCCTAGACAGGGTGGCATAGCATCACCACCACCATATGGTATTGATCAGAGTTCAGATAAAGGAATCATGCTTTAAAACCTTCCTATCTATGAACTATACAACAGGCATAACCGTACAAGCAACCCCTGTTGTTTTTGTCAGCCAAGTCTTGTCTTACTTTTGGGGATTCTCTCCTCTCCCCTTCCACTCTCACAGGCACTATGGCCATGCTATACTACTTAGAATCTGCTGGAGAACCCGATGGCAGCTTTTGAGTTCAAATCTCCTTGTGTCTAAACAGCTACCCCCTAACCCCCATCCCAACTTAATAATTTATGAGCTCGTAAACTTCCTCCTGCTGAAGCAGGTTTAAGTTTCTGTAACTTGAAACTAAAATCCTCACTGTTATCTACTAAGGGTGGTTGTGGAGATTAAGTGTCAAATGTGCCCTTTGGCTAGCAGGTGTTCAGGAAGCGCTTTATTATTATTAAATAATGTTATTAAGAAGAATTTTGCTACAGATAGAAGGATTCTGATTTACCAAAGGCCCCAGGGAATCGATCCAACTGGGATTCAAACCCAGATGTCTGGCTCAGACTCTTCTGCCCTGCTTTGCCTTATTTCTCTGGTCTTATCTGACAGGCCCACTGCACATAATGCCCTCCTTATGGGACAGGATGTGAGCACATGGGTCATCCTAGCCAGGTTTTAGCAAATAACCTGACACAAACCCACCCACATTTAAATTCCTTGCCCATAAGAGGTATCACCAACTGTCATGTATTTCCAAGTAGCCTAAAAATTGTTCCAAATCCTCAACAATGTCTCCAGGCAGCCACTACTAACGTTCTGTGTTTCCAAGTGAAATGAGGCCTAAAGTAGATTAAAAACAATTTATGGGGGCGGCGCCTGTGGCTCATCAAGTAGGGTGCTGGCCCCATATTGAAGGTGGCGAGTTCAAACCCGGCCTCGGCCGAACTGAAAAACAGCCAGGCGTTATGGCGGGCACCTGTAGTCCCAGCTACTCGGGAGGCTGAGGCAAGAGACTCGCCTAAGCCCAGGAGTTGGAGGTTGCTGTGAGCTGTGTGACGCCACGGCATTCTACCGAGGGCAATAAAGTGAGACTCTATCTCTACAAAGAGAAAAGAAAACAACAACAACAAAACCAAACAATTTATGCCTGTATTTGGAAGCTCCTCCTATTAATAATTACTTGGACTTAGCCTCATGACTTGTGTTGGCCAATGGAACTTTACAAATAAGACATAAGCAGGATTTTGAAAAGCACTTGTGTGCTGGGGATAGTCCTCCCTTGCTGTTCTTGGAACCCAATTGTGATGTGAACAATCTGGGTCAGCCTGCTAGGTGCTGAGAACCTGCAGCCCAGTTGTCTGGCCAACAACTTGACATGTGGATGAGGCCCTTTGAGACCAAGTAGCCTTCAGCTCACTTCAGATACAGGAGAGCCCAGATAAGGAAAGAACCACCAAGCCTAAGCACAGCCCAAATTGTCAAGTCACAGAATCTGGAGCTAATAAATGCTCATTAAAACTACTAAATTTGGAATCGGTTTATTATACGACAGTCAGTAACTGATACAAAGCCCACTTACTATCCCTGATCTAGATCAGCCTCTCATTTTACAGCTGAGGAAACAGATCTAGCAAGCTGAGACTTGCCTAGAGTCACCAACCTGGCTGGCAGCAATAAAGGAGAAAGCACCAGGCCTCTGAGCTTATAATCCAGTAAACCCCACTGGCTGCTATATTCCTTCAAGAAGGCTGTTAAGGATCGAAAATGAAACTTCAAATCTTGGAAACATTTAGAAGCAATTGGCCCTTTGCGTAAAATCTGGTATCACATTTCTTTACCATCTCCTTTTACTAAGAATTTTCAGAGGTTAGACAGAAAAGTAATTGTTGACCAGCATAATGGGGGATGTCTTTGTTGCCTCTAGATCCAGAGAAGGGCATGGATAGGTATACTGGGCTTTAGATGCCAACATCCCAGTCAGCGGGCCAGTTATGAGCTTTCACAGAAACTGAAATAGTCCAGGGGCTTCTTTGGGGTGCCAGGATGAGACTCCAATTCTCCCTCTGTTTAGTACATGCCCTGATCAGGCAGGGCCTTATGGGTAGAAGTGGGTAAGAACAGATGCCTCCTGCCCTTGAAGGTATCCTCCCTGCTTTTCTCAAGGCCCCCCCAAGCTTGGCATACCAAGGAAGCTCATGGTCACTGCTGGTCTACCCGCTCCTTAACTCTCAAAGGATAGCTGACATCAGGCTGCGGAGACACAGGGACACAGTGCCTAGAGCTATATGCCTTCCGTGTGGAGTTTACTAGGTTCCAAACACCTTCTTTGGGTTTTGCCCAAGTTTCATTCCAGGGTAACTATTTCCCATGTTGTACAGATGGGACAGCAAGATCCAAGAACAGCCAGCCTGAGCAAAAGCAAGACCCCATCTCTAAAAGTAGCCGGGCATGGTTGGCGGGTACCTATAGTCTCAGCTACTTGGGAGTCCCAGCTCACTTGAGCCCAAGAGTTTGAGGTTGCTGTGAGCTATAACACCATAGCATTCTACCGAGGGTGACGAAGTGAGACTCTGTATGAAAAAAAAATCCAAGAACAGTCGTGATCTGTCCCATTTACAAGTAGATGTGTAAGAGGGACCTCTAGCTTTCTGGGATTGGAGGAGTGAGGGTGCTTGAGGGAGATTACTCCCTCTGTACACCTTCTTCATCTCTCCAGGTTGAAGTCTGTCGATGCCTAGTTTCAAAGGGCCTATTTCTAACCCCACACCTGGATCTCTCAGTCTGAAAGTCTCACGTTCTTCCATGAGGCTCTTTACAAACCCCAACCTGCCCCATTACTCCTGCCCAGGGCCCCTTGGCAGACAGACATAAGGGAATGGTGAGCCCACTGGGCAGCTAATAATAAGGAGCAGAAATATTGCTCCAAATTACACCAAGACAATTGGAGCCTTTGGCTCAGGTCTGAGGCCAGAACTCTGGCTGCCTTGTGGTTGGCCTAGTCAGGCCCTTGTAGAACTTATGAAAACCTAAGCCTAGCACCACTCTGGGGCTTCAGACTGCTGGCCTGCCAATGATAGTAAGCAAGAGGTCTGCCCAGAGAGAGGACAAGAGACAACAAAGACTCCCCTGGGGAGCTGAGCACTCCAACCTCCACCTAAAACCTAGAGCTGAAGCCCAGGAAGAAGCTTTGGTGAAGGCTTTGCTACAGAACTGTTGGCTTGAAACTGGGAATTTTCATTAAGAAATCCAGCAGGCCTGCAAACTTTGAGGAACATGTAAAGATGGAGGGAAAGAACCCAAACTCCCTTCTGATGATGAGGTTCAATTCCCTGTTTGGGGGGAAGGCTGCCCAGAGGAAAAGGATGAGCAGTTGCTGAAGAGCCGTCAGCTGGTCTGGAAGACTTCTTAAGAGGTGCTTTCAACTAGAACTGCAGCTTCATATTTCCCAGGTGGAGAAAGTAGCAAGGGGAACAGATGTAAGTTCCAGGCCTCTGGATGTTACCCTTCCACAGCCCCACATCAATGAGACCAGCATATGTGGCCACATTTATTATCTCCCAGCTCCCTAGAACAGGTGGGTACTTGTAACCCAAGAGTGACTCAAAAATAAGCTGCTGTGGCAATTGATTCTCTTTTGGGAAACTGAACATGAAGAATATTTATTAATTCATTGTGGAAAATAAAGGGAAGACAGAGAGTTAGAAAGACATGATGGGCCATGTAGAAGCTGTGAAGAAGCAGAAGTTAGAAGGAACCTGGATAGAAGCAAATTAGATAAGTGGACCAAGACAAGGGCAGACAGTCCCTCTGAATCCTGAGGCAAACTTCCTACTGCTTGATGCTGCTTGATGCTTGAGGTCACCAGGTGTGTGTTGTGTGTGTGTGTGTGATGGGGAGAGGGGATATATTTCAGAAAGAACACTGTGGTGGTTGTGGTGGCTACTGGGGAATGACACAGAGGAGAAGCTATAAACTAAAGAGGCTGGTGAGAGGACAAAGTGAAAACCAGGAAGAGAAGGTGGCGGAAGTGGTGGATTTCCAGAAATCATTTTAAGAGGGAAAAACAGACCAGACTTAATGAGAAGCTAAGGAAAGAGATGAAGCCTAAACTTTCTACTGGTGACCAAGTGGGTAACAACTGTTTTGACATTTCAGTCAGCAAGGGTGCTCCTGGGCACCAACACATGTGAGCCTCCCAACAGCTCTATTGGACATTTTTTATCACCATTTTAGTTGAGGGAACTAAGGCCCAAATGGATCAGTATTATCAGTATTAGGTACCCTAGACAATGTTCCCTGGTACGAAGGAATGAAGATGATGAGGACAAAAGGAGTACAGCAGACCAGCTTTCTGGTCAGCAAAAGGGCCAGGATACCTTTGTGAAAAAACACAAACCATCCCGTATCAGAGCAGGTTAGGATCCAATCTCTTTATTGTCAGGGTCCCTGCCTGTGAGCCCCTCCTCCAAACCTATAGAAAAACCCCAAGCTTAGGACTGTCCTGAGGAGGCAGAGTGTGGGGAAACCCCTGTGCTCTGCCCTCTGAACTGGACAGGGCAGACAGGGAGGGTGCACAGGGAAGGGGTTGGCCGGAAACTCCACCTGCAGAGGATGTGGCACTGGCTGGGATGCGTGGGAGAGGAGGTGCCTGCTGCCAGCTCTCCTCTGGTACCCGCTGGGGGGCGGCATCCAGGGTAGGTGCCCAGCTTGAGGCCTGGGGCAGTGATGCATTTCTCTTGTTGGTGGCCATTGCTCCTGTCAGGCTGAGAAAGAGAGAGACAAAGGAGACTAAGACTGAGAAGAAGAGAGTCGAGTGCTCCTGGTAACAGGTACAGGGAAGAGGAAAGAGTGAGATGATCTCTGCATATACATAGAGTTGGCTACACTCTGGCTCTGGCCTGACAATTTTCTGGCCATGTAAACTTTCTCCAAGTCTTAGCCCCTTCCTGAGCCTCAACTTCCTCACCAGAGTCTCAATAACTCACCTATGAACCAGCTTAATAAGATAAAACTTAAGCCTCCCAGTTTAAGTCATGAAGCCCAGGAGGAAAAAACACATACGCAGACTTTTTCTTTTGAGATAGAGCCTCAGGCTGTCACCCTGGATAGAGTGCCGTGGCATCACAGCTCACAGCAACCTCCAATTCCTGGGCTCAAGCGAGTCTCTTGCCTCTGCCTCCCAAGTAGCTGGGACTACAGGCGCCCGCCACAGCACCTGGCCATTTTTTGATTGCAGCCGTCATTGTTGTTTGGCGGGCCCGGGCTGGATTCGAACCTGCCAGCTCAGGTATACGTGGCTGGCAAATTAGCCCGTTGAGCCGCAGATGCCGAGCCCATCTGTAATTTCTTATGTGCCAGGAACTATGGTTAGTCACCTCATGCCCAATTTCATCCAATCCTTGCACGCCTCAGGGGCAGACTCTGTCACTTGGGCCTACTTCCTAGATGAGGAAGCTAAAGCTTCAAGAAAATAAGTATTTGTCCCTTACAAGTTTAGAACCACACAAATCCATCTGCATCTGAGTTCTGTCTCCATGGGTCTAAGAACTCTGACTCTCTCCCAGGGAACACATGGGGAGCAGTCAGCGCCTGGGAGTTCCTTGCCTCCCCAGAATTGCTCATGCCCACTGTCCTGCTCCCTGGGAAGCGGTGGCTCAGAGAGAAGCCCTGCCCCAAGCTCATTTTCCTATCTTATTTGCTATTTCTGCTTCAGAGCAATAGATAACTGCCCAAATTCCTAAAATTCTAGAATTTTTCAAAAAAATTTCCTGCAATGGAGTGTGTACCATGGCACCTTAGCCAGGTTGTAACAGCCTCTGTGAGTGTGGCCAGAGAGAGGCAGGTATGGTCAGAACTTCCTGAGCCGGTGAGGTCCCCTCCACCTGGGGACTTGGCTGGTGAAAGGTGGCACTGTGTGTGCAAGTGCACGTGTGCCTGTACACGAGGGCACACACGCACTACACATAGGCAAACACTCAGATGCACACCCAAATACAGCCGTATTTGTAGGTGCACAAGCAGGGCAGACACACTGCGTGCAGTCACAGAGCCCACATTTGGGGGAAACGCTTCCTTAAGTTTGGCGCTCCTCCTGGGAGGGATATGGATTGGGTTCCAGACCCCTCAGGAAGGCCTCTGGTGGCAGGGTAGGGCCACAACCCCTAAACCTCCAGCCTGAGAGCCCACCTTGAGTCAGCACATCAGCTGACCAGGCCCAGGCTCCCAGCCCTCCAGCAAAGTGCAAGGTTTCCCTGGGATGTTGGGTTTCAGGGCTTAGACCTGTACCTTGTCTCACCCAGGGCACAACCATGCCACCTGTTTCTACAGCCTCAGTATAAAGAGCAATGTCCCCTCCACACGTCTGGATGATATCTCAACTCCTTGTCTCTCCCGGGGCCCTCCACCCTTATTAACACATTCACACATGCACACATTATACCAATACACAGTGGCACACATACACTCAGCGTGTACACACATACATATATGCGTGCTCATATGCACACTTACACACTCACACACACACACACACACACACATACAAGGCTGGCAAAGTTCAACTCGCCCTGTAAGACATTTTTGCCTACGGGATGAGGCTGGTACCATCACAAAGTCACACACACTCCACTAGAAGAAAGTTTTCCCCTTTTAAATACATTTTTTTCCAACAAATGCTAATTATATCAAGGAGTTGGGTGCTAGCAAGCTTTGACATCTTTCTAACACTCATTAATCTCACTTCTTAACAAAAAGGCCAGGCCTCAGGCTCAGAGCCGTCCTGTAGGCAAGAGCACCCAGATAGAACTGAGTAAATGGGAGAGCGTTTCTTGTTTGCCTTCTATTAACAGCAGATGCTATGGTTTTTCTGTTTATGGCAGTGGTATGGTTTCCTATAAAATAAACTGAACGGTGTCTTTTAGGTGAGTTAATTTATAGACAACTACTACCTAAATAATGGTATAGAAAGTGCCAGAAAATAGCACAGGTGGCAAGATTTGACTCAAATGTCACCTCCAAGAGGCCCTCCCTAACTTCCCACTTTCTAAGGTGCCTAACTTTTATGGGGATCAAGTGTTTACACATCTGCCATCCCAGAAGACCCTGAGCGCCCCGAGCTGGTCACGTGTCCCCAGAACCTGTCCCTGCCAGGCACCGTGGGTCTGTCGGTCAGTTCTAGATTCTGTGGGGAAACCTTTCCAACCCCTGGCACCCTGTGCTCTGCCCAATCTGGCCGCCCATCCCCACCCCGGAAGAGGATGGGAGTTCTGCACTGTCTTTGGACATAGCCACTCTGATGGGTCAGTCCCTGGGTCAGAGACATTTTGCCCAGCCCTGGCCCAGACCTCAGGCAGGACCCTGGGACTCCCAGTCTGTCTTTCTGAAAAGCCCTGACCTTTGTCCTGAGGCCCGACCCATGTTCCCTGCTGCTTGTTCCCCACACCCCTGCTCCTCCCAAACATCTCCCTTCTCTCCAGACCTGCCACCAATTTCCCTCTGACCCAGCCCCGCCTAGGTGTCCCAAAGGGTGGCCCCCCTTCTCCTCCTCCCTCAGTCCCCTCCCTCGGTGGGGATCACCAGGCCCAGAGGCCCGCACTCTGCACCTGCCCTCACCACCCTACTTCGCGTTCTGCTTACTGCCGCCCTGAACCGTCAGCCTCTAGACCTTCACATCACGCACTACCTCTTCAGCCCACCATGGCTCCATCTTCACAGAGAAGAGGTGTTTGGAAAGCACGTGTGGAGCCCAGGCCCAGGCTGTTACTGGACACGTGTTCTACATACGGCAGTTCCTTTAACCTTCACAACAGCCTGGGGTTGTTCCTACTTTACAGATGAGGAAACTGAGGCTCACAGAGGCCCACCTGGTCCCTGAAGGAGTAAGTGGGGGAGTGACAGTCATGTGGAGAGAAGCAGCTACAAAATGGCACGAGGGCACAAGGGCACTTTGTTTGTTGGGAAAGGTTTAGTGAGACTGGAGCAGAGGGTCAGCACCCAGAAGGGCTGAGGCCTGGCTGTGAAGAGCCCCCAGGACCCATGGCGCTCACTTGGACACTCGGGGGCAGCAACGGCAGCCTGAGGGGGGCTTGATGCCTTGAGGGGCAGGAGCACAGGGTGTCCCAGGAAGGCTGGAGTGGGGTGCAACAGTCCAGGCAGGACAGGATGAAGGCCAAATGCAGGCAGCAGGGCGGAGGGAGGAAGGGGGCCCTGTCTGGGCAGAGTCAGCAGAGCTGGATGTTTTGAAGCCCATGGAGGAAGCCAGCGGTGCTAGGGGCTTCCCTCCAGAGCAGCTCGGGAGCCTGGTGCTCACTGTCTCCCCCCTACCCCTTGGCACTGCCTGCTATGTACATGGATTTATCAGGTTTCTTCCCTCCAACCCCTACCACCACACGCACCAAAACATGACTTCCTAGAGGGCAGGGATTCGATCCATTTTGTTCCTTACTAAACCCCCGTGCCTAATACTGTGCCTAGTTTAACAAAAATATGCTGAATCTTCAAATGAGTTTGTCTTATTTGTATTCAGGAAGACACAGGGAAAGCCATTTGCAAGAAAACAAAAACAACTTCCTCTGGGAGCTGTGGAGTCTCCCCCCACAGGAGTGAGTGGACACCCAGCAGAAGATCAATGCTGACTTGAAGGGCGGAAGCTGGCAAGTTGGATTGACTTTCATTTTCATGCTCTAAAACTCCCTGCAGGGCCAGGTGTGCTGCACACACAGCTCTGACTACCCAAAAGGTAGCAGGGATGGGGAGAGGCAGCAGGCAGAGGGTCGGCTCTGCCATTGCCGGCTCCCAGCTGAGAGCCCCTCCCTGAACAGCAGTCTTCTGGTCAGCTAGAGGGGATGACACCTCTTCTCCACTGCACATGCCAGGACCTCTGTCCTCTCGACAGTCCTGAATTCCTCTGGGATGATCAGCCTCAAAGTGTGCCCCACAGACCTACCACTTACCTCTGGACACTGCTGTCTGGGCACACAGCAGGGCTGGAAAAGGAGTTTGTCCCCAACCTCGGGTCTGTGGTCACCAAGGCCTAGAACAGTCCCTGCCATATTGTAGGTGGTCAACAAATACTTTGGAATGAATGAAGGAATGTCACTTGTTTTTAATGTCATTTTGAAAAGCTTAGAGTAATAGCTGGGCATTGAGGTGGGCCCCTGTAGTCCCAGCTACTTGGGAGACCGAGGCAAGAGAATCTCATAAGCCCAAGAGTTTGAGGTTGCTGTGAGCTGTGATGCCATGGCACTCTACTGAAGTTGACATAATGAGACTGTCTCAAAAAAAAAAAAAAAAAAAAAAACAAAAGAAAAGCTTAGAGTAACACTTCAATTGCCAAGTGAAAACAATAGCATTCATAATAATCATGACAATAGTGTTCAAAACAGTGAGACGGCGTGACTGCATCACTATACATTGGCCCAGTGCCTTCCTGACATTTTCTTGAAACCGGACAGCAACCCCTTCAGTTAGGACTTAAACCCCATGTCCATCTTACAGGTGGGGTCCCACAGCTCTGAGGGCAGCCCCAGCCCAGGCCAGGAGGTAGGCCCGGCTCCAGGCCGCCAGAGGAACCTCTAAGCTAGGGTGCGGCAGCGGCAAGGCCTGGGGAGATGTGACCTCACCTGAGGGTGGGGTGGAAGGCTGTTTAGTGGGGACATAAAAGCCAGGCATGAAAGCCAAGCGCTCCCAATTGCCGGGTGTGAATACTCACAAAGGTATTTCATTGTTTCCTTTCTACAAACACCAGGCCAAACAGCGCCTACCAGGGCCTCATTCCTGGGCTTATTGACCCGAAGCAGTGGTCACCTCACACTGGGGTGACTCCGCTGCCCTCACCCATGGGAAGCATGAGAACTAAAACCTGGTGGCTGACCTTGTCAGGCCCCTGTCTGGCCAGGTCTAGCTCACAGAGACTCCAGCCCTGCCCAGACCACTTAGCTTCTTGGCATCCAGCTTGTCATCATTTGGGGGCTTCCTGGCCCCTCCTGGGAGACCCCAAGCCCCCTACAGCAGGGCCTGTGGGTATCCACGGGTTCGTGTCTCTGTGTGCCCACAGCACCCCACCCTCACAGAGGGGAGGAATGTCACAGTCATCTGGTCCTGGAGAGGGGGCTCAGATGGGTGTTGGGCATGGGCAGAGACAGACACCATGCCAGGACGGGATTGTACCTGCCCTGCCAGCCAGGCTAGGACTGCTGGGGGACTAAGCTCAGATGGAGATGGCCCTGGCATGGCCAAGTGTGGACGGCAGCATCTGAGAACCCATGGAAGAAAGGCCAGGCCAGTCCTATCCAAAGGCTGGGCTGGCCGCCTGGGGAACTAAAGGGGAGAATGTACAAAGGCGCCATTGGGGAGCTGCTGCGTGCTGTGGGAGGGGGTGGGAAGCACACAGAGAGGGGAGCAGAGATACTGACCGAGGGCAGCCAGGCCTGGGAGGAGGATGAGGTGGTAAAGTGAGGAAGCAGCTACCAGCGGCCCAGCGCAGTCTGCACGTCTGCACACCCCTTCTTCTTCCGGCGCGTGGCTGCATCTCCGTGCTCGCAGCCAGAAGGGCCCTGCCGGCATGCACACACCCCACTCCTGACCATATTGATTTACTCTGCATTCAAGGGACCTGTGGCCCCAACAGACGGGGCTTCTGCCTCCTGCCTCCCACATGGAATCTGCTTCTCAGCCAGCTGCTGGGAGGCATTTGGGGGAAAGGATGCCCGCTTCCCATCCCAGCCCCAGATTCTGTGATTCTCATCATTATCATCACTTTGCAATTTCAAAATCAGGTTTGTGCCCTGGAACTTACATCACCCACAGAGCAGCTGCCGCAGTAGGTATCTTGTGCGAGAATCTATATGCACCAACACATTGGAAACTTTGCTTACGGCTCCATCCCCAAGGCCTCGCACATAGCTTGTGCTTGACGAATCCTTGTGGGAATGAACAAATGAATACATGCTATAGAAATAATACTCACTTGCTATGCACCAGGTGCTGATCTGTCTACATTGTCTGTATTATCTCATTTAATCTTCAGCAACCTAAGGGGTGGGCACTGCTCTGATTCCCATTTTACAAATGAGAAACTGAGGCTAAGCAGGGGACAGAGGTCGGACTTACTCCTTCAGTTTTCACACCTTCATCTGTGCTTCCCATCAGAAAGGCCCAGGATGGGGTTCCTGAGAGCCTGAGGGCCTTTGAGAACATCCCTCCATCAGAGATGCATGTGGCCCAGGGATTCTCCCTTTCCAGGCTCCTGCTGTGACATTAAGTTTCACTCTTTGAGCTCCGACCCCACTGGGATGAAAGAAGGTGTGTGTCCTTCACACCTGAGCTTAGCTATGAACAGCTCTCATCCAGCGACCAGCTTCAGTGAGGCTTCGGGAGTCCCCTCTGTGGCCCTGTGCCTACCCTATCCCCACCACGTCTGCCATCCATGGACCTCGGTTTCCCTGCCCTCACTGAGTACCAGCCAAATGCAGCCCAAGCCACTGCCATTTGCGGCAGAGAGGCTGGTGCTTGCAGGAGACAAGGCACTGGGGCTGCAGGGAGTGTGGAATAAATGAGCAAGTGGATGATGACTCAGCCATCAGATGAGTAAATAAATATTGTGTGTCCCTCACAGTCTGGGAGCCATGAAGAAGGCCCTCAGTGAGGACGTATTGAACTGCCTGGCATTTGGTGAGACTATGCTCAGATAACCTTCCTCAGATGCTCCTCTGGGCTAAGGCAGAAAGGAAGATTAAATTCATGAAAGTGCTGCCCAGGTCTATGACTGTGAGTGCCACCCCCAGGGCCAGGGCCAGGCAGGGTTTACAGCACCCTCACGGGCATGGCCATACTCTCCAACCTGGCCCTACCGTCCCAGGCCTGGGGGAGCCACTGGACGTCTCCACCACTCTGGACACAGGGGCTGCCGATGGTGTCTCTGCCCTCACTGTATCCCTTGTTCCTCCCCTCAGACCTCTGTACTTCAGTGGATAGGTCCCAAGTGCAGAACAGCTTTCAGCCTGGGGCCAGCCCATTAAAGGGTCAGCCCTGACCCTCTGTATGGCCAGGGACTGACCTGTGGCTACAGGTCCAGCATCTGGCCACCCCCAAGGCCAGGAGAGGAAGTCTTTCATGCTTGCCTCTGTCCAGCCAGGGAAAGGGGTAGTAGGGGGCAAAATGCCTTGTATCTTCTTCATAGGTAAGGAGCAGCCCTTGCAGGGTAATTCTCAGGACCCATCCAGCCCTCACCATAGCCCGGGACCATCATCCCCACTTGACAGGAAACAGGTTGGAGTAATCACGAAGCCATTGTAAGCCAAGCACAGCATAAGAACTTGTGGCCCCCTATGACAGCCATCCTCAAACTATCACTGTCTCCCCAGGGAGCAGAAACTGGCCAGACCATGAGCCCTGCTGTCCCTTGTATCCCCATGCTGGGCAAAGCCTCCCCAGAAAATGACAAAACAGAACCCAAGCAAGGTTGGGAAGGCCGTGCCTACAGTGAGATCCCTGGATTCGGGTTTGAAGGTTGGACACTCGGACACTGACCAACAGGGCTTCTGCAAACTCCCTGAGCACAGGGGCATGCACTGGGCTCACCCCAGCCGGTGCTCCTGCGGGCCCCCGTCTGTGGGAGGGTGGGAGGGAGCTGCCTATGGAGTGGCTTCCCAGTGAGCTTGCAGAGCCCTCCACTCTTGGTGCAGCGTCAGCCACAGCCTCATGCCCAGGCAGCTGCCTCTGCGGAGTGATTTGAAGGGTTCCCAGAAGCAGCCTACCCGTCAGGAACACCCCCTGCTCCCAGCCTGCCTGCCTGCGTCCGGCCTTCCCAAGACCTGGCTGAGATCCCAGAGGGGACCCCAGTGCTGGCCTCACGGGGCCTGGCAGCTATGCCCCACACACAACCACTTCCCCACTTCCCAACAACCCCGCAAGGTAGGCTTGATTCACAGGTCACCATCCTCCTGGTTAGGGATGAGAAATCCCAGGCTCAGAAAGGTGAAGAGAGCTGTTCAGGCCCCAAGTGGAAAGTGGCAGAGCCCACATTCAAACCCAGGTGTCCTGAGTCTTCCCCCATTTCTCACCCCATCAGGCCAAAAGGAGAATCCAAGGGCCAGGCCCTTAGGGCCTGGTGCCGAGGACGGACTAGAGGAGGCCCAGGAGGCCAAGGCAGGGCAGAAGGACAGAGCTGAACCCCCACAGATGAAAAGGAGAAGAGTCCCAAGGAGCAACTGGGGGTGCAGCCCTGAGGAAGCTTCTAGGCTTTGCAATTTACCCTGGGCATCCTGCAGCTGTTTAAAGCAGTAAGACCTTCACCAGATGTGTGTGGTGTGTGTGCATTCTCTCTCTCTCTTACACACACACACACACACCACTTGCATGCGGCAAGGATGACTCCATGAAGAAGGAGATGTCTGCAGGCTGGGCCTTGGGGAGAGCTGTGGTGTAGGGAGGAGCCTAGGGAGGACTGGCTGCTAGAGCACATGCCAGTGTTCCACGCTTCCTCCCCACTAAGCAAACCATCCAGGGCCCCCACTGTGAGCCAGGCCCTGTGTCAGACATCGCTCCTCATCCTGAGATCATTTCGCTTCACTTATTTCAGATAGAGTTAAACAACATCCCCAAGTGGACACAGAGCTGGAATCTGAGTTTGGGTGGTCTGTCTTTTCAACTTGAGGCACTCAAGGTTGAAATTGGGGTAAGTGTTATATGGGCTCTGGAAGAAGTAAGAAACTCTGGAGCTGAAGAATATCCCAAGAAGGAAGAAGTAAGGAGGGAATTTTCTAACCAAGGCCAGTCCCAAAGAAGTGCTTGTTGGTGGACTGCTGGAGGGGCTAGTGTCCTTTCAGCTGAGGACCTGGCATGAAGACCTGTTATCTGGGGATGGTTGATCTCAGCAGCCAGGGTCATGGAGAAACTGAGGCTAGGGGGGAGGAGAGAGCTCTCATACATTGAGGACCTGAAGGCTGAATTTGACCCTCAAATAATATTTCAAAAATAAAATTAGTTGCCTACATTGAAAACAAGAAGATTGGTGAAGATTCAACAATCTTACAAGGCATCAGTTTGGTACAGGTGAGAAGCAGTTGTCCACTCTAAAGAGGCCAGAATCACTCATCATGTTCCCCCCCTTCACTTTTGCCCATACTTGGCTTCCATACTCATTATATTTCCTGTCAACTCTTGAGGGTCTTTGATTTTGCCAGACTTTAATAGGATGATGTCCCTTCCAGCTTTCAGATGCCAGGCTCTTAGGCAAGTAGACCTTTTGCCAACATGTACCCAATGTATCTGGCCCTGCAGTAGGAGGGTGTGGAGGACAGACAGAGTAGTGTGACCACACTTGACTTCCCCTCTATGGGCAAACTAAGGAAACAAAAACGAGGGAAGCTATCCTAACACTAAGAGTCTGGGATTATGTGAATAAATGGAAGGCAGAAAAACAGGGAGAAAGAAAGGAAGGAAGGAAATAGAGATGAAGGGAAGATGTATCCTGAAGGCTTGGTGGTGAGAGCAAGGTGTCAAATTTGGCTCCCTTTTTACTATTTCACTCTATGTGTGATGGTTAAGTTTGACTGATAGGAGTGCATCATTTAGTTAATGATGCTTAACAAACCACCCTCAAAACTTAAAAACAACAACCATTTATTTAGCTCAAGATCATGCAGGTCAGTAATTAAGGTTGGGCTCAGCTGGGAGGTTCTTCTGATCTCAGCAGGCTGTGGACTAATCTTGGATGGACTCATTCATAATATCTGCATCAGTGATGGGTCAGCTAAGGGTTGGCTAATCTAAGATGGTGTCTCTCACATGTCTGAGGGTTGGCTGGTGGTCAGATAGGGCAATGATGAGAACTGAGCCATGTATCTCTCATCCTACAATAGCCCAGCTGGGCAGAATTCACAGAATGTAAGCAGAAAAGTACAAGACCTCTTAAGACCTACTCTCAGAACTATTTCAGTCACTTCCATAAAACACATACCCAGAGGATAAGGAAATTGACTCCACCTCTAATGGGTGAGCTGCAGTTATATTGCAAAGGATGTGTGTATGATGAGTAGATGATTATAACCATTTTTGTAATCAATCTACCATAAACAGCAAATACACATAAATGGCAAAGATACCTTGTTTATAAGATAAAAAAAAAATAATTTTGTTTATTTCTTAATATCCAAAAGTAGTATGGCAGCTCAGAGACCTCAGAGATTCAGACACTTTGTCTTTCTGTTCTGCCACCTCAATACTGCTTTCACCCTGAAGGTCGCCTTGTGTTCCAGAATGGCTGTTGAGGCTCTAGCCATCAGGTTTTCATTCCAGGCAGAAAGTAGAGAGTATTGGGATACGGAGAGGAGGCAATGCACTAAAGGGCACACCTTCCAGCTTAGCCCTACCATCAACTTCTGTCCACGTCTCCTTGGTTGATACCAGCTGTCAAGGGGGACAGGAGATGCAGCCTTCAATTGGGAATTTTGCCACCTGGAATAGAATCATTTTTCTGTTAGAAGTCGTAGAGAATGAATATTGGATGTGAAAACAGCAGAGTGTGCCAAAGAGAAGAGGGGTGGAAGCAAAAAAGAGGGGAGCAATTTCCTAAAAGGAATTTAGGGTGACTAACTCCTCCTTGACATCTTAACTAAAGAACTGAAGAATATCCTCAGAGCAATGAAGAACTCTTTTTCAATGATTTTACTTGTGAATTTATATTAAACCTATGAAACTGTATAAAAATGTGTATTCAATATATATGTGCATTTATTAAGGAAAATAAACATCCATGTACCCTAAGCGTGAGAGAGAATTATCAGTCACCACCCCATCCAAAGAGTCTGCAGGTCCAGCACCTGTCCTCAGATCACCCCTCCTGCAGGAGCACACCCCTGTGAAGCACACCCACCACATTCTCCCCTTCCACCAGCTGAGAACCTTGGGTGGGAATCCCAGCCCCAAGCAGGGCCTGACTCATATCTGGATAGTGCCTGTGGGCCAACCCTGGTGGCACCGCCATGCCATGTGTCAGCTCCTCCCCTTCATTCACCCCCTAGACCTGGGCCAGGCTCAGTTGTCCCCCCATCTTCCTCACAACCCTCCCCGACTCCAGGTGGGCACCCCAAGGCCCTAAAGAGAACAATGAGTGTCAGGAAAGCCTGATGTCGGAAGGAGGAGATAAAACATAAAAAGCAGGCGAGACTGCTCAGGTTTGGCCCAGACACACAGCCCACCGTAACTTCCTGCCTGAGTGCAATTTCCTCACCCCCATTGACTGCCACAGTGCAGAGGAGAAGCTGGACGACCTGGACGGAAGGGGACACAGGGGACTAGGGGCTGCAGTAGCAGGGTGAGCACGGAGCCCCCGGGCAAGTGGGCCGCAGCCCGTGGAGGGTGTTCTTCCCCTGCCTGCTCCCTTGCTCATGCAATGGCTACTGATCAGGAACCCACTGGACCCCTTCCTCTGCCGGCCTCATGTGGCTTCTGCGGCATGATGCTCTTAGCTGACGTCAAGCAGAGGGCTCTGAGCCAGCAAAGGCAACCAAGTGTTCTAGGGCATAGACCTGCCCACATGGAATAAATACTCTGTGTCAGAATCCCAGGAGCGCCCCAAGCTGTAAGAGAGTACCAAGCACGGGCCTCGGCCCACCCCAAATCCAGCTGTTCCTCATGTTTGGCTGCTGCAGATTCCTTCATCTGAAGAGAGGGCTCCCAAACAAGAACAAATGAATGAGTGAGTGGACAAATGGTTGGCAGCCACGTGCTGGGAGAGCATTGTGGATCCATCCACAAGCACTTACTAAATGGGTACTCAGTGCCTGATAGGCGACTATATGGACAGGCACCTGTGACAGAGAGAAGACCCCTCCTTGCCCACCATTCCCAGGGCAGATAGTGCAATGGGGAAGATGACCTCCACCAGGAACAGAAAGTAATGTGATCGCAGACCCTGCAGCCATTCCTCGCTTGTCTCCCCGGTGCTATCCTCTCATCTTCCCTCTCCCCAGGGGCCTGATTTTGTGCCCACACCCTACCAGCTCACAAGCTACCCTGTGTCTCTTCTCCTTGCAAGCCAACCCCACTCCATCCCCAAATGAGCCTAGCTGATGCCTCAAGAGTGACCCGACCCACTCCAGGGTGGTGCTAGACCCAGAGATGGGTCAATGAGGCTGGAACAGAGGTTTCTGGGGGACTCTAGAACATCCTCCTCCTCTCTTCCAGAATCAGAAGTGACCCCCCTCTCCTCTTCTGGCCACTGTCCTACAGAGATGTGAGCCCAGAATTTGAGCCCAGAGTCTCATTCCCTGCCCAGAGGGGCTGGCCCACAGAGCACCCCACCACTTAGGCCCACTACGGTGGGGTTTCCCTGTCCCTCTGCTGAAGTCACCCCCAGTGTGGTCTGATACAGACTATAACAGAGGAGGGCTTTTCTGCCTGCAGGAGGAGACATCTGGGCAGAGCTTTAATAGATGACTATGAATTTGCCAGAAGGATAAGTAAGAGAGAACGTTCCAGGTAATGAAATCGTAACAGCTGGTGGTAAGTATCGCCACGTGCTGGGTCTCTGCTGAATGACTCAGCTCACTTAATCCTCACCTAAGTATTATATAACCTTTCAGGACTGCAAATACAATGTCCATTTGAGGTAATTGTTGGCTTTATCCCCATGAAGAGACTGAAGTACAGAGAAGGTCAGTAACTTGCCTAAAATTGCACAGCTGGTGAGTGACAGAGCTCAGATTCCCAGTCGAACTCCCAGCCCCAGGGTCTAGGCTCTTACCCTTCAGCTCTGAATCCTGTCCTGTCACCTTGGGTATGTCATTTAACACACCGAGCCTCTGTCTTCTCTGTGAAATAGACACGTAAAATCCTAATGACAGACCAGAGAGCAGAACGAGAGGACTTTTTATCATTTTTTGTCTTAAATAGGGTCCTCTGTCCTTTCTCTCTGAGGGAAGCAGTCTCAGGAAATGGTGGGTACACACGCTTGGATGTCTCCAGGCCTAAACTGGCATCTGCTCCACCTTTCTCTTCCTAAGTGGCTTGGGCAGGTTAATTCAGGAACCTCGGTTTGCTCACCCCTATAATGGAACTAATAATACCTGTCTCATGGGGTAGGGGACAGGATGGGGGGGTGCTGAGGCCATGGGCTCTGTTTCAAGGTTTTCAGAGGAGGAGATGGAGCGTGAGAACAGAGCAGCCCCAGGAGAGCCCCAGCCCTGGGAACACCCGGGGGATGGGGTAAGGAAGCAGAGCCGGAGCCTGCCAGGCAGAGGGCTCAGAGAGGCAGGTCAGGGAGGCATGCCAGTACCGGAGGAGGTGGTGTCAGCCTGTCAAATGCCACGGAGAGGGCAGCGGAGATAAGAGCCCCCAAGTGCCTGTCAGATCTGGCAATTAGGAGGTCATCAGTGACCTTGGCAGTGGCCGCCAGGCAGGGGGAGAGCACGAGGCAGTCTCAGAGAGTCAGTCCAAGGGAGTGGAAGCTGGCAAGGCAGGAGAGGGCCTCCCCCGGGAGGAGATAACTAGTAACACCAAACAGTGGCGATAAGGTGGGTGGGTGGCTGTGGGGTTCTCAGGCACGGAGGCCCACCCCACCCCCACCTCTGTGAGTGGAGCCGGCAAGGAAGGGCAGCCATTTCCAAGTGCACCAAGTCCAAAGCCCAATGCAGCTGGGAACCCAGCACTGGTCAACCTGGGGTGCTGCCCGGCTCTAACTCCTGTCCTGTGTGCTTTATCACTATGGGTTATTATGGACACATGGGAAGGTACATGGGGCCTGCATCACAGATCAATGGCTGGAAGATGGTTGGATGGATGGATGAACAGATGGATAGAGTCATAGTAAGTGAAAATTGAACTTGGAAAAACTGAACTTTAAAAATCCCAAACTGGCTAGTAGCAATTAAGCGAAGATGTTAGGCCCACTGCACCCTCCTGGAGATGAGCTGGTGCCCAGCACACAGAGGCTAGGCTGGCTGTCCAGTACCAATTCTGCCTCCAGCCAGGGGGCACCCTGAGAAATCTGCCTAGCTCCCTCCTCCCCGGCTGCTCCCGCTACAGAAACACCATCCTTCTCTGCCTTTCCTTCTGTCTTCTTCCTCCTCATCATCATTCAAGGTGTGCTCAGATGTCCCCTCTTTTGGGAAAATTGACCTGACCTTCACCACTTGGTGCTTCCCACTCCTAAGCTGGGTTGGGTTACGAGCCATGTTGCTGCTACTTGCATCTATTATCAGAATCTCCATTGCCTAAGGCAGTGCTTGGAGAGTAGAGGATGCTTAGTAGATTATATAACTAATTTGTTAAAGGAAGGTAGGAGGGAGAAAATTGATAAAAATCTCTCTTACCAGAATACGTGGCTAACCATCAGGAGGAGAAATGCTAAAATGCTATATGCTCCCAGACTTCTTCCTGCTCCTGAGGGGGCCTCATAGCCTAGGATATACTTTAACCAGTAGACATGAGCCTGTAACTTGCAGTGTCCCTGCACTCAGCCCCTGGATTCAGTACCAAAGGCCCCTACCTTCCACGGACCACCTGCCCAGAGTTAGACATGGCCTTGAACCACACAGGCTGGAGACCATTTGAGCAGACAAACCCAAACCACCTACAGGCTCTCCAGACATCACGTGACTCCAAGGTTTGAGGGCAAGAGAGGGACAGAAGGCAGGCTGGGCTGGGCAGCTGAGTAGCATCAGGCAGGTCTTCGAAGCCAGTGGTAAAGTGTTTTCAGAACATTCTTAGGGATGAAGTGGAAGCAACTCATACACATGCACTCTTGTTCCACTACTAAAGTGATAATGTTTTAGCCACATTCAACAAATATCTACTGAACAACTGCTTGGGACTTGGCATCCGTGCATGAGCAGAGCAAGGGCCTGCCGTGCCTCTGCACAGGGAACTCACAGGCATGAACTCCACCCACAGCACACTGACCCAATTTAAAAGATTTCTTAGAATGAGGATATTTTAATATCAAATGAACAAATTAAATTTTTTGCAAGGAACATTGTAGCCCCTCCCACTCCTGAGCTCCCTTCCCTCTTCTTTTTCCATAGCACTTACCACCATTGGACATGCCATTTACTTACTTCTTAATTCTGTTTATGGCTCATCCACCCCATTAGGGTGTAAACATGAGAAAGGAAGAGATTATTGTCTGTTTTGTTCACCTAGAACAGTGCCTGGCACATCACCATTATTGGGATGGATGGATAGATGGATGGGTCGATGGGTAAATGGATGGGCAGGTAGATGCATAAATGGATAGGTGAATTAGTGGGTGGATAGGGGGACAGATGGATGGGTGAACAGAGGGATGGATGGGGAGATGGATGGATGGATATATAAGTGCATGGGTGGGTGAATATATGGGAGGAAGCATGGGTTGGATGGATTGGTTGGTATATAAGAGAATGGATGGGTGGGTGAATGAATGGGTGAGTAGATGGATGAAATACTTTTGGGATGTGTAGTTGGGGGGGCAGTAGATAAGTGACCACTTATATCATAGGAATATTTTCAAACTAACCAGAAACACTTAAACACAATACAGGTAGTCCCAGGGTTACAAATAAGACAGGTTGTGTAGGTTTGTTCTTAAGTTGAATTTATATGTAAGTTAGAACAGGTGCATTTACCTTTTGCCTGTAATCCCTTCCATTCATAAATGTGAGTTGTATGTCTGTCGGACGTTTGTAATTTAGTGACTGCCTGTGTGTTTTACTATTAATACAAAAAGTCACTTAAAATCATTCAGCATTCAAAAAAAATTATCCAGCATTTGTCCCTGATTTAACCATCACCATTTTGATTTCAAAATCCAAATGTTTCTCTCAGTTGAGAATGGGGAACCTTTACCATTTTAATTTATTACTCCCAGGTCCTTGTCTTGAAACAACAGGGTAAAGATGTTCCTTATGCTACTACGTCTACACAAGGTTGGTCTAATGCAGAATGAGTAATGTAAAGAAGCATCTGTAAGTGGATGTGACAATAGCCACCCTCAAGGGTATGGTGATATTTTAGCCTACTTTTGGTACCTGGGACAGGCCCAGAATACAGTAGTTGCTCAGTAAATTCTGGCTCTTATATTTCTTTTCAGAAATCATCACATATTTCAAGGAATCCTAACTGAGTGGTTTTCTAGGGCTGGCACCTTATGAGACATTCTGGGGACCAAGTCAGAACAAGCTTAATTATATCAGCCCCACCAAGTTCCCAAACTATCCCTCCAATTCTCACTACTCAGGAAAAGAAAGATATTCCTCTGAAGCCAAACCAACCAGCTGTAGGGCAGGAGAAGAACCTCCTCCCATGGCCCACAGCACAATGACCCTGCATCCAGGGCTGGCTGTGCTCTTAACCCAGCTGTGCAATTTTGGGCTAATGATTTAACCTCTCTGAGCCCCACTCCTCTCATCTGTGAAATGGGGGAGTAGCCCTTTTGTAGGGTACAAAGGTGTTTGTGAGGATCACATGAAAAATAACTATAAAACATTCATCTCTACATCCAGACAGCAACCACTCAATAAATAGTAAACACAGCAAGAATAATTATTACTTTTCCAAAATAACAATTCTCCCCAGGTAGGTCACTCTAAATTGTACAAATTAATTGGTCCTCACAATCACAGCGAGACAAGGCAAATGTTCTCATCTGAATTGTGTCCATAAGCAAACAGGCTGATCAGAAAGGGTAAGAGACTAACCTGGGGTCACACAGCAAAAAGGCAATATCAGGGAAAAAACCCTCCCAAGTCCTCTCCTGAAACCTACCAAGACACTCTTTCTCACTTCCCAGGACTAGGCCCTGCTCATCTTTGTCCTGTCTTCCCCTCCCCCTTCCCAGGCAAACATGATTTCATTCAGCCCCAAACGTGTGAGAAGCTTGGGCTGATGCATAATTCATGATGCCAATTTGCATTCCCTCTGCCAGGCCTCCAGCCTCCTCCCCCACCGCCCCCAGCCCAGCCCAGCCGCTCCTCCCAGATCGAGCATCTGCGTTCCCAGTGACATTTTTCTAGCAGCAGTGGTTATGGAAAGCCCATCCCAGGGACGGGATCTCTCTGAGCTGGAAATACTTCATGAATGGCAAAGCATTTTTGTCCCCCTGGGGGCCTTGTCAGAGTGATCTTGGGACTGGTCCTTGGGAACCATGGGTCAAGCCCCTGTCAGGGTGGCTGGGGAGCGGGGGTGTTGCAGGAGGAAAATATACATATGGCATAAAAGCAAGATCATGTGCAGGGGTTCTTGTTATTATCCACCTAAGAAAGGCAAATCTCATACTCCATTTTGGCCCAAACCATGAGTGCCCAAGGTCAGGTTTGCTGACCTCCCAGCTGTTGCCAGAGCTTGTGCTCAGATGAGAAGATGAGTCTCATTGTATCCAAAATCCATACAGACTCTGTGCACAGGCCCTAGGAGGACTCAAGCTTCTGCAGACAATTTGGCCGAGGCCTGAGGAGGAGGCAGCTCTGAGTCTGTGGCCTCCTCTGCTGGCCTGAGCCCTCCTTCTCCAGCCCTCCCCGAGGGGAGTTGACGCCACTAAGGCTCCTCTAGTAGGAGTCTGCAGATTATCCCAATGCAGGAATCTGCCAGGCAAGATATCCACACCAACATCCCCACCAGGAGCCTGACAACCTCCAGGGCCTGGGTCCTAGGCCCACCCCTTTGATAGGGGTCCCATAATGGACAGACAGGGTGGCATCTTCTGGACATCAAAGGGGCCCAAAAGGACATGTATGGACTTGGCCCCACCCAGTGTGGCTGGTTATGGAGATGGCCTAGTCAGGGAAAGGGGTCTCTGGGAGTGAGGGTCTTATCAACCCAGTCTCTTTATCCTCCTCATGGCACACAGTAGGTGCTCAATCTTAAAAATCACTACTGTGTGCTAAGCGCCTACTGCATGCCAGGCATGCCCCCCTGGAGGGGAAGCAGTCCTCAAGGCCTACCCCATTTTGCACATGAAAAAGACCAGTTCAAAGAGGGGACATCAAAGTTAGTTCAAAGTGACACAGCTGGGAAAGGACAGAGCCTGGACTCAAACCCAGGTCAGCGGAAAGTCTGCACTCCTTCTGCCTCCCTGGGGCCTCAAGAACAGAGAGAATGAATGGATTCCTGTTCCTAGAGAAGAGTCCCTTGCCACCATCCCCATGCCAAGGCTGCTCTCCTGTCCAGACACAGCTGCTTGGAAGGAGGTGGGGGGAGGGAAGAGGTATGCTAACCCCCAGCCGGCCTTATCGGTCAGTAGACATGGTAAGGTCAGCAAGTTGCTCCTTGCCTCTCACCCCAGCCCTGCCCTCCTGGGCCCCTCTGTTGTGTCTGCCAGAGGCAAATAGACTCAACCCAGTATCTCGCCATCATAGACCAGTTGCACCTGGGCTGGAGAGGGTCGGGCATGAGCTAGTCTCGGGTACCCCCAGCCTTGAGAAGCCCTCATCACGGTTTCTTATCCCCCAGACCAGATGTCATCCTCTGGCTGCCTGGCCACATTCCAAGGCCACAGGAGATGAGCAGGAGCCCTGAGGTGCACCCAGGAACCCTGAGAACCCTGTGCTCTTTCTAAAGACAGTGCTGGAGGATTCTCCAGGGGAATGTCACCCTGGCCCCAGGGAGTCCACTAGCCAAGCACACGATACAGCCAGCACTGCACTAGGCTGCTCAGCATTCAGGATCTGATTTTCATGTACAATTTCCAGATGGGGAAACTGAGGTGCCAGACAGCTTAAGTTTCATGCCCGGGAGTTTTGGTGGTTGGAGGAAGGAGTATTTTGTGGGTGAGGGTGGGAGGAAGGGCAGGCTGCACAGTTGAGTTCTGCAGACCACCTGCCAGGCCACGTCTCCATTGCCCGCCAAGCCTTGCTGAGACATCTGGGCTCAGCCCTTTCATACAGATGAGGACACAGAGGGGTTAGTGACCTGTCTCGGGCCCCGGCAGAGTGAGGTTTAAATCCGGTATTCTGGACCTCTGGTCCTGGAAACTCATCACACTCCAGGTGTGACCTGGTCTCTCCAGGTCACACCCTGGTCCAAAGGTTTCCCTTCTCTTGGTGCTAATGGGTAAACCAAGGCATAAGCCAATTACCTCTCTCTGCAAGCCCTAAGAAAAGGGGAAGCCCCAGCATATGTTTCCTCCCAGGTGCTTTCTGCCTACCAAGTGGTTTTTTATTATCTCATGAAATCCTCACAATGATCTCACATGGTGGGTACTACTGTCCCCATTCTACAGATGGAAAAACTGAGGCCAGTAAAGTTATTTGCCTTCAGTCACTTCTGCTAAGTAAAGAGCAGAGCTGGGTATCTAGGGCTCTCCTGCCTTATAAGCTGTGACTTTGGCCATGTCACTGCAGCCCACTGAGCCTCGAGGTGGCCTGGCGGTTCATGCTGGGAGTTGGGAGACTAATGTCTGGACATAAACCCTGGCTCTGCCACTGTCTGTTGTGTGACCTGAGCAAGTTGTAGTTTGCCCATCTTTGAAATGGAGCCAGGCCCATGCCTGCCTCACAGCTGTTATGAGGACTGAACAGGACAACCCAGGCCAGGGTAGTACACAGAAAGGGGCTGACACATATCAAGTGCTGCTATTTCTACTTCTGTTACACATGGTAACATGAATTGAATGGGGCTTTGATAGTCTGACCCCTTGCAGCCCGGGGTCAAACTTCAGCACATCAGCTCACCTGGGGGCCTGGCGACACCCCGAGAGTCTGGTTCAGCCAGCCTGGAGGGGCCCTGAGGTTTGCATTTCTTAAAGTTCCCAGGTGACACTGAGGCTGCTAGTCTGACATCCGCACTTCGAGGATCATAGTGTAGAGCTTGTAGAATTTTTTAAATTCATAAAAAGCCCTGTTGGCAGGAGTGAAAAACTGACTGCTGGGCCCAGGGAGACAGCTCTGGGTAGATCCCTGTAGGCCTAGAAGCAGAAGGACAAAATTAGGCCCATAACTTTCTCTGATTGTTGAGCATTGGCTAGCCTCATCTCTCTACTGACCAGAATTGTCCTGTCCCCAGTTGTCTGGGGTGGAACATTGCTCCTTGACCTAGAACTCTGGGTCAGGGGTCCTGGCCTGTTCTCTTCCATCCCCTCTCCCAGGGCACAGCCAGGCACACAGCCAGCCAATTGGAGTTGTCCCTGTAATGAAGTATCTCCCTCTGCCAGTAACCTCTCCTCCCCCCTCTCCAGACCCACTGAAGCCTCCCATCAACTGGGGGAAGTAGATTTATACCATCTCTTTGTATGGAGGACACACCCGAGGCTCAGAGAGGCCAAGCAACTTGCCCGAGGTCACACAGCCCAAAAGGGAACAGTCCAGTCACAACCTGATAGACTGTCCAGCTGCTCCCTGGTCACCCTTGGGATTCCACTCAAATGCACTCACTCCTCAGGGCCCCCAAACCAGGGCTGAGGCCCCCACATGTGTTCTGGACTCCCTTTCTCCTTCTCCGGACTGAGAGCAGCTGCAATTAAACCCCTCCATCTCTGTCTGAAGGTGTGTGTGTCGGTCTCTTGCACATGAAGGCAGGGTCTGTATGTCTTGGTCCTCACACAGTCCCCACAGCTGGGCACAAAGTGGGCTCTCCCTGAGCATCTGTCCCATGAATAAGCAAAGGAGCCGTCCAATGGGGCCACAGTGCTACCCAGGACGGCCGCCGAGGCAGCAGGCCCTCAGGGACTCTGGGCTCCTGCTTCCCCCTTGAGCACTTTTGCAGGGAGGGGCTGGGGGCCCAGGAGACCAAGCCCATCACTCCCCAAGGACTTCCCAACCCCCCTGGCACGTCTCCAAGAGATCACAGCCTCCAGCCACCCAGCCAGCTCTAATTGAAGGTCACTGTTTGCACCTCAGACGGCCTTAGGCAATGGAAAGACCTGAGCGGGACACACGCTGTGCCCACCCTGTCCTCTGACATGAATCTCTGCGCTTTTCAAAACAGCCATGGGACTGTGACAGCAGAATGTCTCACCACCGGACAGTGAAGTTCTGCTGACTCTGCTTTCCACACCCATGAAGTGGGATGATGGCCCACCACTCAGTCAGCCTTGCAGGGATCCTGAGGGCCCAGCAGAGAATACACAGGAGATCTCTGAGGTGACCAACTAAGTATGCAGGTTTGCCCAGGACAGAGGGGTTTCCTAGGGCGTAGGACTTTCAGTGCTAAAACTCGGACAGTACTAGGAAAAAAGGGAAGATTGGCCACACTGCCTGAGAGGCTTTGACAAGGACGGAACATGTATGTTTTAACTCCTCAGGCTGAGGCCGAGAAGCTAAAGGATTTTCCCTGAAGATTGCCAAGCAAATCAAGAGTGGAATTGGTCCAAGACCCCAGTTTTCCTGTCTTTCAGGGCCTGCTCACCTGCCAGATGCTCCTGACATCCATCCCTGGCAGCTGGAGTGGCAGGGCCTACACATGGCAGGGGGCAGGCAGGGTGCCCCCAGCAGAGCAGCACTGTAGAGGGACACTGAGTAGACAGGGGGACTAGGCAGGCCACCACCTCCCTGACTCACTCTTAAACCATTTTCCTCCTCCACACACAATCAAGTTCAAAGTAAATGTTACAATTCAACCCACTGCCAGCCCTGGAACAACCGGAGTGCAACAGGATGAAGGAAGTCATGGCTCACTTTGCTGGGAGGACTTGAGGAGTCACCTGGCTCCTAAACAGGAGGTACCCACACCCTGCTCAGGATTGGTGCACCCCAGAACCAGTCAGCCCATGGATGCTGCAGGGCATGGCTCCCCAGTAGCCAAGCCAGACAGAGTAGCCAAATGGACAGGCCAAGGGGACCAGTAGAAGCAAGTATGAAGGCCTGGGTTTCCCAGGGCTGTAGCACTCAACGGTCCTTGGTTCAGTCAACCCCAGGCTCTGTCACTTACCAGTCAGTGTCCCTGGGTGAGTGGTTTAATCTCTCCCAACTGAACCTCAGTTTCCTCATCCACTCATCTTCACAGCCTTGGGTGAGCCTGGCGCAGTGCGGGGATTACTTCACTTAATCCTCACTGCAACCACAAAAAGAAGCTGTTGAAAGGTGAAGCAACCAGGCCGAGGCCACAGGGGTGGTAAGTCAGAGGACGATGGCTGGTGCGTGGGGCTGTCCTGTGGGGGCGAGAAAAGCACAAGTGGGTCTTTGCTTCCACCGTTTAGTTTCTGAAGCCCAGCACTGGGGCAAGACTTTGCGTGCAGTAAATCAGTGATTTTCAACTGGTGTGTGGCGGCATACCAGGGTGCCGTGAGAGGACCTTAGGTGTGCTACAAAAATTTTAAAAGATCGTGAATTATTTTCAAAAGAAGTTCAAAGCACGGTAAGCGCATTCTTTTTTTCTTACTCTTTTTTTTTTTTAATTTAAACTTACTTTTTTATTACCATTTTTTCTAGTTACCCAGCATGCCACAATCTGATTGCTGACCTTACTCTTTTTTTTTTTTGATCAACATAATTAAATGTGCCAAAGTTTAATTATAGGTTTAAGTGTGCTGTGAGATGGAAAAAAAAAAAAAGGTTGAAAAACACTGTAGTGAGTGCTCAGTAAAGGTTTAGGAAATGAATGAAAGCACCCGCACAGCTCTCCCTCCCGAGCGTGTCTGTAGCGAATGTGAGCTCACATGCGAAGGTGCTTCCCCGGACGTGCCGGTGGGGTCTGCTCCTGCCCATGCCCATGTCCCATGCATCCCTTGTGCCTTTCGGGGAAGCTCCTGGCACAGGAGCAGGCACGCTATCTACTAGAAGACAGATGACTGATGGGTTGACAGTCTTGAAGGCCCAGGGCACCCGCCCTCACCAGCTCCTTGCTCTCCCCCATCCTCCGTGGTGAGAAGGGGGTGGGCCCCCAGACCTCCCTGCCCACCTGGGCACCTGAGAACCTGGCGGCTTCGCTCTGAATTGCTGGCTTCCTGCTGGGACATATGTCACACCCACTCCCACCCCAGCCCCAATCTTGCCTTTTGGGTTCAGCATTTTGTCTGGGTTAGGCAGGGCAGCCATCAGCCCAGCCTCTCTCCTCTCCTTACAAACCAGTTGCATGGAATTCAGTAAATCAGTGGCCTTCCCAGGGCCGAGGCCAGCCCAGGCTTGGTGGGACTGAGTTGGCAGGGACCTATGGGGGCTGCCCAAAGCATGTGCACTCTCTGGGACCCCTTGAAATGGACCTGCCTGCACACAGCCTGCCATGGGACCCACAGTCACACTGCCAGGCCTGAGGGGCGACAGCCTTAGCTCTGAACTCACCAGCCAAGCTGAGAAATAGGAGGACAGCAGTGCCCTGGGTCTTATTCTCTGGGTCTGAACCAGTAAGCAGCCCTGCACCTTCCAGCTCCAAAGCTCCAAGTTCAGGGAACAAGCTCAACTGGGTGGGAGGTGGCAAGGACTTGGGAAAGAGAGTATCAGAGCCCAGGCAACAGAGTTGGAGCTGGGGGTGCTAGAATTTGAGAAGTCTGGGCCACCTGCCCCCTTGGAGGTACAGAGGTTAGTCCTCTCTCATTGCACCCCTCCCTCTAGCCCGCACGGACTCTCTCATAACCGCCCCTCCACACTCCCTGCTGAGTGCAGCCCATCTACCCTCCACCTCTGCCCCATCTCTGGGCATCTTGCTCCATGCCCTGCCTCTGCCTGACAGCCTTCCCACAGTGGTTCTCTCTGGCTTTCCCTGTGAAATCTGGAATCCACAACTGAGAGCAGCTCTGAGACCTTGAACAAGTCTGAATCTTGGTTTCCTGAAATGTAAGTAGTGATAAAGATATCTCCTGCTCAGAAAAATAGTTAGAGGCCACATATGCAAGGGGCCACTTCTGCCCTTCCTTCCCCCTCCCCTGTGCCAGGCGGTGAGAGCCAACGTCGCCCACGCTGGCGCCTTTCCACCAACTCACCTCCCACTTCTCTCCAGGCCTGTGCTCTGACTGCTCCCCACTTCCACTAAGCCTTTGGCCAGCACTGAGCCCTTCTCCTGCTGGAAGGTGGGGACACAATTTCTGCTTAAACCTGCAGAAGACCTGGGCTGCATACTTGGCAGGTGCCTTTGCTGCCCTGACATCCTGACCCCCAACCACCACCCACTTTGGAGTGTCCTCTCTCACCGAGAGCCATGTGATCATGATGAGAATGATCACATGTTGCCTGCCTACCACCAATGAGGCATTTTACAAATACTGACTCGCTCAGTCCTCACAGTCCTAAGTGTAAGTACTGATTAGCCCATTTTACAGACAAGGAAACTAAGTCTCAGGGAGCTCGGGTAAGTGAAGGATACAGTGACCAACACACAGCACAGGGCTCCGCAGCTGTCCCTAGCAGGGGAGCTACACCCAGATAACCACTGGTGCCTGGGACAGTGGAGCCCCAAGGGGAGAAGAAGAACAGGCCCTCAGCTGGTCTAAGGCTCTGCAGGTCCTGGGACTCTTGTTTGAGGCCTCCATTGTTCTGCCTGGAAATGGGGTGAGGCTGGCTCTGCCAAGTGTGCTAGAATCCAAGGGAGGGGAAGCCACCAGCCAGCGAGCCATGGAAGACAAAGTGAGAGCCGTGGAGGTCGCCCCCAGGTGCCACATGAGGAGCAAAGGGAACAAGCAGCTTCTGGGCACTTGCTGAGGAGAGGAGGACAGATAGAGTGTGGATCGGGGTTTGGGAAGAGGGCGCAAGATCCCTGTTGAACGGCTCCTGTTTCTTAGGCAGGGTGTGAGGAGGGCATCTGATGGGGTCCGTGGCTGCTGGAGGCAGAGGGGACAGAAGAAACACACAGGCAGTCTGGGTGCCTGCAGGGCAGAGGGGGTTCAATGGCATAGATGGCCCCTCCCCACCCGGCTGGAGCCCTCCTGTCCCAGCCTCAGAAACTGCTGGAACAGAAGACTAACTCCTGGGCTCCCACAAGAAGCCCTCCACTCCTGGGTCAGGAATGGACAGGAGTGGGCAGGAGTGAGCAGCACTGGAGGCAGCGGAGGGTTCCAGTGGGCCACATGGGGCTGAAAAAGGGGGGGCACTTTCTGAGGCTACAGGTAGGACTGAAGTGGCCTGAGCTCAAGCCAGGGGCAGGGGTGGGCTGGTGCCTTTGCTGGGTGAGGTGGTACTGGGGGATTCGAACCCACAGCAAAGAGAGCAGGAAAGGAGAGGAAGACATTAGTTAGGCACCTATTACATAGCAGGTGCTGCAGCAGACTCCTTCCAATTAGGACACCATCAAATCTTGAAAAGAGCAAGGGACACACTATTCCCCCATTTTACAGGTCAAAGAACTGAGGCTCAGAGAGCTATAGGTTGGCTCCCTACTACACCTACATCATGATTCAAAGCTCGAGATCTGGGGCCAGTGGGTTTGGGTTTAAATCCTGACTCTAACAGCTCTGGTTTGGGGCAAGTTACTTAACAGCTGTGCCTCAATATTCTTATCCGTAAAATGGAAATAATTACAACTCCTCTTTCCTCAGGTTTCTATGCAGATCACAAGAAACCACCCCAGCACAGCTCTGGACTCACAGTGAAGGCCCACTGAGTAAGGCCACCATGAATACTGAAATGCCAGAATCAACTCCGAGCCTGGAGGTGCTGGGCCTGAAGCTTACACCTCTTCCTCATTCCAAGTGGAAACACATCCACCTAAGGGCAGGGCTTTCCAAAAGACCATTTCTTTGTGTTGGTTTATTTTTAAGTCGCTGCATCAGGGAAGGGGAGAAAGCAGAAGGGCTTGGGTGCTGGAGGAGAGGAGAGAAGGGAAGGGTGCTTCCCCCAGGCGATAGAGAGAAGGGGAGGCCAGGCGGGCGAGAGGGGAGATTAGAGACCACAGAAGGACAGAATGCCAAGGTCACCAGGGTTAGGCTGACTGGAGCCACTGAGCCTGCCTGAGACGTGAACTGTGAGCTGACTTTCTGGGCTGAGTCTATGTAGTATAGCTTGGGGGTGGGCAGAAAGGATCCCATCCCTGGGGAAAGTTTCTCCTCTGTGGTCCTGCCAGAGCGTGAGCTTCACCATCAGTATTGACGCCGTCAGGCCATCTGGCCACCACGCCCAAGGCTTGGCTGCACCATCATCCCTGAAGGCCAAAGCCCTGCTTGCTTTAAACATCCACCTTGAAATGGTCCCTGGGCCCTGTGCTTCTGACATTCCTCAGCACCCTGGACCTTTCTCCCGGGGAACAAGGTGACGTGCAAAGTGGGGTGTGGGAAGAAAGCTCAAGGTCACTGCCATGAGTAGGGGCACACAGAAGAGGCTTTGAAATGCTCCCAGTCCAACCTGCTCATGTCTCAGATGTCAGACTAAAGCCAACCAGGGTGAGGCAGGGCTGGGGAGCTGGGAGGTCCTGCCTAGGACCACACAGCAGGGCAATGGTTGAGCTGCCAGGGAGCCGGACTGCCCCTGCCCTTCCCTGTTGGCTGCAGGAAGAATCTGGGTTCACCACGCCCTGGTGGGCAGGGGTGAAAACCTGTACTGAGGACACTCAAAGCCACATACCAGAAAGAGAAGGGACAGGCCTCGGGAGACCCTGGCAGAAGGCAAGACCCTGCTGCTTCCTCAGTTTACACCCTGGGGTCCCCATTCATATACCTCAACCCTGCAGGAAGACCTCCTGTGCCCACATCACTGATGCGGCATCTTAGGATTGGAAGCACCCACATGCCCCAAAGTCAGGAGGCAGCAAAGTCAGTAAGAGTGCAAGTCCATGAACCGCCAGGTTCTTTTGTAGCACCCAAGGCTCTGCTGCTTCCAAAAGATACATGAGCTAGTTTTCTAGGCCCTGAGGAGCAGGAGCCTTGGCAAGGAGCTGGGGCAGAGGGGAGCTTGGGCCTGCCTGGCCAGCCCCCAACAGCATTTGGAGAGCAGGGAGCCCTTGACCAGGAGCAAGACACAACAGCGATAAGGGGCTATCGGTTGGCAGCCAGGGCAAGGGAAGGCAGCTGGGGCAGCAGGCTCTGGGCCCGGGGACAGAGGCCAGGTGGGCCTCTTGAGGAGACAGTGCAGGGGTAATCTGGGGACGTCCCCTCCAGGAATAGAGGCCCCAAAATTTGTTGGGGGATGGAAGCGACCCAGACACTTGGCCCTGTCTAAATTCTGGGCTCACCACCCGCTGAGCTCCTCAACCAACCTAGATAAAGGGTGAGCCCCCCAAACCAAGGGGGAAGACATTGCCTGAGGCACGGGGTACACCCCAAGTCTGTCTGCAGCCTTGGAATGGTCATGTGAGGCAGGAGGCTTTCAGGACAAGAGTGGGATGTTCCAAGCTGTCCCCAGCCCTCCTGGGGCAGCCAGGGACTGACTTTCCCTATGAAGGCCTGGCCCCAACTCTCACCCGCCAAGTCTAATGATTAAGGGCAGGTCACATACACCCTTGGCACCTCAGACAAGAATGTTCCCTTCCCAGGGGTGCTGTGAAGATTCCATGGGATAATGTGGCTGGTTCACTGACCACCTCTGGCCTCAGTGGAGGAGACATTTGTGATCGCTCAGGGGCGGCCTCTTCCGCTGCACTTCCTGTGGGTCTGTCCATCTTTTGTACTTTGCTGGATCAAGACTCTTACGCGACTGAGAGTTGTCACAGCTACTGTCCTACACAATAGACCTCCCATGGACTTTAATAGAGGTTCTTCTCTCCATCGCACAGACCCGGAGGCTGGGCTGGGCCCAGGTCCATCTCCTTCCCAGGCCTTTCTCATCACTGACCCTGATGCTGTCCAAGGACCCTGGAGCTCTCTGGCCCGATCACCTCCCCTAGCAGGGACATCAGTACAGCAGAATGACAAAGCACCAGGCTTCGGCCACCCACCCCACTCCTGGGGCTCCAGCGGGGGTGAGTCTGGCCCTCCGCTGACTTCATGGCCTGGCATGGCCCAGAAAACCCACATGTGGCATCTGGCGTCTGCCCTTCCTACAACTTCCAATAGGCCTGGGGCTGCCCCGCCGGAGGCTTCTCTGCACCCCACCCTTAGGCCTCCTTGCATGACCTCATTTCTGGTCCCCTTCCCTGCTGCCTACTTACTGCTGGGGACAGGCAGGAGCTGCGGATCAGAGTCTCAATAAACCCCCAGACAGGGCACCCCTTCTGAGCCAATACAGCCTGGACAGAAAAGGGCCACCTTCTAGGCCCCAGGGGATTTTTATATAAAGATTGCTGTCCCCTCCTCTGGCCCATCTGGGACTCCTTGTCCCTATTCTAACTCCATCTCCCCACTCCACACACACACAGGTCTTACGGCCTACAAGAAGCATGGTAGCTAGGAGCTCAAGCACAGGCGCCCACTGTGCAACCTTTGCTTAACCTCTCTCTGCTTCAGTTTCCTCATCTGTAAATTGGGACAATTTAGGACCTACCACAGTTTCTTGCTATGAAGTCAATGTAAGGTGCTTGGCACAAGTCTGGCGCTAGGTAAGCGTACTAGCTCTTGCTAACATGCTTGTCACACCTCTGAGCCTGTGCCCTGGAATGCTCTTCCTTCACCTCAATAACGCCTGCTTGTCTCTCGGGACCAGGTCCAGCATCCCATTCTCCATAGAGTGTCCTTCCCTTCCACTCTGCTCCTAGCCCAAGTGTGACCGCCCCCCCATCCTCCTCCCTCTGGGCAGCCCATGTTTCTTCCTGAGTCAGAGGGAAAGTGTTTCTATGTAGACCTCCCATGCCGCGCTGGGGGCACTGAGGCCGGGGCGCTATTCCACACTGGGCTCCTCTATAGCTTGGGCTTGGCAAAGGCTGGCTCCCATGAAACATCTGCGTGCTTAAACCTCAGGGTGGGAGTTTATGTTTCATTATGTAGTTGTTCTGCCTGGTGGACCCTGGAAATCCTTCCTTTTCTTGTTTAAAAAAATTATTTTTGCATAGTAAATAATTTGTGTGCAAGTAAATTCATGAATGCATTATCCTTGATTTAAAAACTAAGCATAGGTATGACTAAAATCCCCTCAGAAATCAAACCTGTCTGCTGTCCCTCCCCAGATGAATCCTAGGCATTGGAGATGGAACCAGTCTGGCTTGTTTTATTCCTTTATATAAGTGAATATATGTACATATGTCCACAGGTAACACATAGAACTCTGTCTGTGTGGGCAGGGCACAGTGGTCATACCTGTAGTTCCAGCATTTGGGGAGGCTGAGGCAGGAGGATCACTTGCGTCCGGGAGTTGGAGGCTGTAGTTAACTAGGATGACACCGCTGCACTCCAGCCTGGGTGACAAAGCAAGACCCTGTCTCTAAAAGAGAAAAAAAGTTCTGTGTGTCTGTGTGTGTCTAGGTATGTGTGTGTCTGTGTCTATGGCTGTCTGTGTGTCTATTTGTGTGTGTCTGTGTATATTTGTGTGCATCCGTATGTCTGTCTCTGTGCATCTGTGTGTGTCTGTGTGTCTGTGTGTCTCTGTCTGTGTGTGTGTGTGTGTGTGTGTGCGGGCTCATGCAAATGGCATCACCCCACCCTTGCTCCTTTGCTCCAGTAACCCGACTTTGGCCTCCCCCTCCGCTGACCCCTGGTTAGAGACCTTGTTGACTCCTTGCTCTCCCCAGCTATTCACTCCTCTTCCTGAAGACAGGCCTAAGCCCTGCCCTATGTGGCTTCTCCCAGGCAAGGGCCTGCCATGAGGTCAGCACTTCCAAGATGAGATATGGAGATCACTGGGCCAAGGAGATTCCACAAGGAAAACTATCCCCTGGTCAATCTGAGTGTGCAAACATGGTATGCTAGCCCCCTTTTGAAAATATCCAGAGAATACAACACAATAGAGGCTCTGAGAAGTCCTGCAGGGAAGAAGTTTATTTGACTTTCCTTAACCAGGATGACCCAGGCTTGAGAGACCACAGAAGCTTCTAGAATATTTACTTTGTACCAGGTGATACCCTGTGGAGCAGCCCTGTGGCCCTGGACAGTTCCTTCCAAGTCAACATCAAGTTGGTAAATTCTCTGATTTAAGGGGAAAATAGGAAGCCACCATCTTTAAATCAACGCCCCACATTCCTCACTTCTCCATCAAGTTCACAGGGGTGCCTTGAGAGTATTATCATGCTTTGTTGAAAGTGCCTTGCAATTCCTATACCACAGGAGTCCCCTGCACTAACCCATGAAAAAAAACAAAGAGTTGGGCCATTCAGTTTGTGCTTAGTGAACCCTAGCTGGCTCCCCTTGGTCACCTCACTTTCTATTTTCTCTGAAAGCACCAGCCTAGCCTAAGTCCTGGAATTTGCCAAAGCATGACATGGCATTTCTCCCATGTAGTTTCTGGGGTTGCCTCATTCTAACCTGGAGCTCTTGACTCTCCAACCTCCTGACTACACTCCCGACTTTAAGAAGACCTCAGAGCTTCCTAGCAGTGGTTCTGCAGCCTGCTCAGCCAGGCTGTCCCTGTTTGGGAGGCAGCAATTTGCTGGTGTAGGACTTCACACTGGCCTTGCCTCATGGGTGAGCATCAGGGCTGGCTGACAGCATTCTCACTCTTTCCCTGCTGATCTCAGGTCTTGCCTCTTCCTCCTAGCACTGACGCCCTTTGAAAGATGAGCCCTGGTGGCCCTAGACCCACACAGAGTTCACCTCTCACTGGACAGCCTTGACCCTGCAGACCTCTGCTCCTCCAACTGCCTTCTTGCCTGGCCCCAGGACTCTACTCACTCCCTTCCAACATGACCATACATCCACATGACAGTAGCCTTGCCCAGGGACACCAGGAGAAGGAAGTAGCTGCCATCTAAATAGAGATTTGTCCAAAGAAAATATACAATGGCCGGCTCGGCGCCTGTGGCTCAACGGGCTAAGGCACCAGCCACGTACACCTGAGCTGGCGGGTTCGAATCCAGCCCGGGCCTGCCAAACAACAATGACGGCTGCAACCAAAAAATGGCCCAGCGTTGTGGCGGGCGCCTGCAGTCCCAGCTACTTGGGAGGCGGAGGCAGGAGACTCGCTTAAGCCCAGGAATTGGAGGTTGCTGTGAGCTGTGATGCCATGGCACTCTATCCAGGGTGACAGCTTGAGGCTCTGTCTCAAAAAAA
>CAUYRH010135611.1:0-12986 GCA_963574655.1 Perodicticus potto | reverse complement strand
ATAAGTGTCTAGATTCATCTCTTGGTTCTCAATTCTGTTCCATACATCTACCTCTCTATTTTTGTGCCAATACCATGCTGTTTTGATCACTATAGATTTACAGTATAGTCTGAAGTCTGGTAGCATGATTCCACCTGATTTGTTTTTATTTCTGAGTAATGTCTTGGCTATTCGAGGTTTTCTCTGTTTCCATAAAAAATGAAGTACTAGTTTTTCCAGATCTTTAAAGTATGACAGAGGTGCTTTAATGGGGATTGCATTCAATCTGTAGATTGCTTTGGCTAGTATGGACATTTTAACAATGTTGATTCTTCCCAGCCATGAGCATGGTATGTTTTTCCATTTGTTAACATCTTTGGCTATTTCTTTTCTCAGAGTTTCACAGTTCCCTTTACAGAGATCTTTCACATCCTTTGTTAGGTACACTCCCAGATATTTCATTTTCTTTGGCACTACTGTAAAAGGAATAGTTCATGACTGTTTTTTCAGCTTGACTATTGTTGGCATATATGAATGCTACTGATTTGTAAGTATTGATTCTTTTTTTTTTTTTTTTTTTAGAGACAGAGTCTCACTTTATCGCCCTTGGTAGAGAACTGTGGCATAACACAGCTCACAGCAATCTCCAGCTCCTGAGCTTAAGCGATTCCCTTGCCTCAGCCTCCCATTTTTTTTTTTCAGGTTTCACTTGTATATTGATTTCCACCTGATCATTCATTCTCCCATATGGCAAGAGCTCTGAGCATGAGCTCTGAGGGACAGTAAGACACAGTCACCATATCTTGGGAAGGGATGTCTGCAGGGTGTAAACTCCAGGGCCCCAGCCCTGTGCAATTTAAAGTACTGAAGCAATAGCCACTTTCCTAAGCCTCAGTGAGGCAAACTATATCCGCACAGATTGTGAAACAGTGTTTAGGTTTCCCTCTTCATGGACAAGAGATCAAGGGTGTGTTCCACTGGCCTGCTTCCCCAGCAGGTCACAGACATCACCACCCTGGCTGGCCTGAAAGGATTTAGCCAGAGGGGATCATGCATTGACTTGGGCTGCAGCAGATGGCTGCTTCCATTTGCACTGTTTCCTAGCACAGCTGGGGGATGTGGGTATAAGCTTTGGTGAGGACCATTGAGTCCAGACAGACAAGGTGTAGGCAGCAGGCCAAGAAGAGATGAGGGCATAACGTCATTCAAAGATGAGCCCACCTGCTTGGAGACTCCTTGAGTTCACAGGAGGATAAGACAACTAACAGTGGGCCCCAGCCTGTCCTGGTAGAGGGTATAAACTACCAGGAAAGATTTTGTTCAGAACCAAGGCTTGGGAGCTTTCCTGAGGTTTCATCCACCCTGCCTGCTTTCTTGTCTGAATGGGGTTTTAATTCCAAGGTAGGATGGCTAGAATGTGGGCCTGGTGTCAAGTCCATTTAGGGTAGATGTAGGCTGCCTGCCTAGTGTCCCTGGGAGGAAGAAGTTTCTTTGCCTTTAGGGATGTCAGCGAGCTACTAAATATTCAGAACTGGGACTGCTCTGGCTTAGGGCCATCATTTAGGAACTCATGGACCAACCCGATGCCACACCTGCCACAGGACACTGTTAGGGCTTCAGGTCAGTTGTGCTCTGGATGCTTAGCCACACTATCAGCATGGATGGTCTCAGTGAATGCTGGCCATGGGGGCGAGTGTTTGTACTTAGAGCGGCTAGAAAACAGCTCGTAGCCACATTTGCTACACACGTAGACACCCAGCTCAAAGTGGTTCTGGAAAACCTCGCCCCCGAAGAAGCTGCAGAATGCCATGGAGCCACTGGGATCACTCAGCACTCATCGCCCCCAGACAACCCTAATGCGCCGTCTGACCACCTGGTGTACGCTTCCTTCCTCTCCCTGTAAGTATTGATTTTGTTGCCTAAGATGCTGCAGTATTTTTCAAACGGAATGTACAGAGCTGCAATCTGACATGTCTCTTCACTCGACTTTTATAGATCCTATCTTCCCAGAGACAAATATTCCTTGTTTCACAATCAAGCTTTATTCATGTATAACTTTTTGGCAGTTCCTACATTGGCAACTATTTTCAAGAATGAAGCACATTAAGAGTAAAATTAGAACCAAATCATTGGATGAGAACTCACTGAGAATTGTAACTACTTCCATCAAACCAGATATCAATGCACTAGTTTTCTCAAATACGATGCCAAATATCCCAGCAGTTTTATGTTGATCACTTTTTTACTTTAATAAAAAAATTTTAAAAACCTAAAGATATGTACATTTTCTCTAGTAGTGATCATAAACTTGGGACCTGTCCTATGATTTTAAAGGACTCTCTAAATGGGCTACTACATAATAAAGGTTACTATGAGGAATTTTTATTTATCTGTGGTGGCGGATATCCTGAAAATTATGCAGACCTTTTATTTTGTTCTTCAACTTTTGTTAGTGTTTGTGTATTTAATGTGTGGCTCAAGACAACTCTTCTTCCAATGTGGCCCAGAGAACCCAAAAGGTTAGACACCACGGGTATAATGCTTTACACTGAGTATGAGTGAGCAAACCATCTGTTTTTGTCAGGCCTACAAGTAAAGAATGATTTTCACATTTTTAAATAGTTGAGGGGAAGAAAAAAAGAATTTAAAACATGAAAATTAAGACGTTAAGAATTTAAGACATGAAAATTACATGAAATTCAAATTCCAGTGTCATTTGTATTGTTTGTGGCTAGCTTCAATGCTACAACAGCAAAGTTGAGTGACTACTTGTCTGTGGCACTCCCCATAGCTTCCCACTGCTGCTCAGTACTCCATAAGTCACTGTGACAAAGTTATAATTCAATAATGTTTTTAGTGCCACCCATGCACACTGCCGTACTGTGACATTTTATTTTTTATTACCAATGCCTAACTATTATGTCAAAACAAAAATAGTAACTGTGAATATCATGCAATTTTAAGAACACAGTGGAAGCTGTGGATTGTTTTGTTATCAAGTCAAATGGGAAAGCATTTTATTATATAATGACTCTCCAGTCATCCTTCAGCATCTGTGGGGGGATTGGTTCTAGGACCAACCTTGGTTATCAAAATCCATGCATACTCAAGTCCCGCAGTTGGTCTGCATAGGTTTTGAATCCAGTGAACACTGTATTTCTTTTACCTGAGTTAGGTTGTGAATACAGAACCTACTGATACAGAGGGCCCAATTGTATTTACTGAAAAAAATTCACATGTAAGTGGACCAGCATGGTTCAAATCCATGTTATTCGAGGGTCAACTGTGTATCTGTGCTAAAAGAAATCAAGTGAATTCTACCAAACTATGCACTGACCACAATATACCTAAATCAAAGGAAAACAATGGTCAGAAAAATTAGAAAATTTATTATTATTATTGCTAAATATTCCCTATAAGTTGGGCATATTACACAACTTAAACCATTTATTCCACACCACAACCCCATGAAATAGATGCTGTTATAGGCTGAGTATCCCTTATTCAAAAGCTTGGGACTAGAAGTGTTATCAATTTCCATTTTTTAAGGATATTTGCATTAAACTTACCTACCAATTAAGAATCCAAAATGCTTAAAATCCTAGAATTCCAAATTCCAAAATCTGAAAGGATCTAACGAGTATTTCTTTTAAACATTATGTCAGCACTCAAAAAATTTAGATTCTGGATTTTTAGATTAGGGATAATCAAACTGTATGATCCCTCATTTTATAGATAAAGAAACCAAGGCACAAAGAGGTTTAGGTAATTTATTAGCCCAAGGTTACAAGCCTAACAAGTAGCAGAGATAGGATTTAAACCTAGGCAGTCCAGGTTCAGAATCTGCAAAATATTTTAAAGAACACATTATTTCATTTCATTACTAGATTGATTTTCATAAGCCAGGTGAAAACCTTCATTGTATTCATTGTGCTAAATAAAAGGCAGCACATCTATAACTCCAACACTTTGAACTCTTAAAGTTAAAATCAAAAATATAAAACCCTAAAATTATAATTAGCAATGTTTTAAAAGAGTCTAAGAAAGGACTAAACATTAACTGTTCTATATTTTATAGGTCCTTCTGTTTAAATTAAACATTAGATTTAACACCATTAAATGACTGCAGATTTATTTAGCAATCTGTTAATACTTAACTGAGTCACTTAAATCTATTCAGCAATGTTCCCAACCCCTTCTAGGATAATTAGGAATCATTTGGCATCAATCTTCCCAAAATGTATTATTAAAGAATCTCAGGCTTCCAAAAGAAAGAATCAGACCAGTGCGGGTAGCTTCAAGAATGAGTTTACTGCCTGGTTTCCATGACCGCATCAATCTGAGACCAGCAGAAGAGAGAAGACGTGTCCTTGGAAACCAACTCTTTACTTCCCTCAGTTAAGAAAGGAAATAGGAAAAAACAAGAGAGAAAGCTTCAGAATAACTTAACTTGTGTTGAATGTACCCATTGCACATAATGATCATGGGCAAAAGTCTGTCCCAATCAAAGCTGTGAGAAAAGGAATGTGGTGCTTAATAGAAAACCTCAAATTGTTTTTACTGAGAGTATCTTATGATCTGTATGCAGTATTTTTGTTTCAACCTTTAAAAGAATCACAATAGAAGCTGTGCCAACAAGAACTTGATGAATAATATCTAACTGGGGAACAGTATTAGGTGCCACTTAGTATCGTTACTGTTCAACTGCATGCTAACACCTGAATTCTCCACACATCCTGTATGCTCTACAAGTACCCTGTTTTAAGGGTTGTATACTGTAAAATTTCAAAATGAAAGATTTTCCCAAATTAGGGAGAAGATTCAATATACTTAGGAAAATACTTACATTTCATACATGACAGGTTCATTTATCTCAACTACATTTCTAAGGCAATAAAGTACAAGAGAGTTGTAATAAAATATATAAGTACAGCCTCCCAGATTTTCTTAAACAAGGACTCATATCACCCCTCCTTCCCCAAAGCTATAAATAAACTTCCTGCCATCAATAGCAAAAGCTGGAACAACCTCTCTGTTCAAAAGAACTAAAAATACATTATTATACATATCCTCCCTTCTGCTACCCACCCACCATTACAAGAGGAACTGAGGAACTGACAGAGGGAAACACAAACCTGTGTAAAGTTCAGCTGAGAGCAGTGCAGAGACTGTAATTTTCCTTAAAAAAAAAAAAAAAAAATTAGGCTAGCTCCAATTGATGTCCAGAAGGTATTAATCAGATATTACAGGATCAGAGTAAATTTAAAAAATTCTGAAGATGCTTTTCTTGGTCACAAGTTATATTTTGTATATCTTTTTTTGAGACAGAGCCTCAAGCTGTCACCTTGGATAGAGTACCGTAGCATCACAGCTCACAGCAACCTCCAATTCCTGGGCTCAAGCGAGTCTCCTGCCTCAGCCTCCTGAGTAGCCGGCACTACAGGCGCCCGCCACAATGCCCGGCCATTTTTTGGTTGCAGCTGTCATTGTTGTTTGATGGGCCTGGGCTGGATTCGAACCCTCCAGCTCAGGTGTATGTGGCTGGCGCCTTAGCCCGTTGAGCCACAGGCACCGAGCCTATTTTGTATATCATTAACTATTATTTGGGGACTGGTATTAACTAATTAAACCATGGTAGTGGAAATTTGTGCATAAGGCTGCAAAATGAGGACTGTATGAATGTAAAAATAGCTCCTGGAAATTTAAGGAAAGCTTCTTATTCAGTGGGGTTGTGGCAAAGAAGATGGCCCTCATGATTAGGAGTAGAGTAAAAAGGATAAAGACACCCAGATTTTTCTATCAATCGATTGATCAAGCAATTAGAGACAAGGTCTCAGTGTGTTGCCAACGCTAAAGTGCAGTGGCATCATCACAGCTCGCAACAACCTTGAATTCCTGAACTCAAGCAATCCTCCTGCCTTAGCCTCCTAAGTAGCTGGAACTACACGAGCTCCAGGAACTAACTCCAGGAACTACACGAGAACCACGAGGTCCAGCTAATTTTTTATTTTTACTTTTTGAAACAGAGTCTCACTATGTTGCCCAAGTTGGTCGCTAATTCTTGGTCTCAAAATAATTCTCCCACCTCAGCTTCCCAAAGTGCTGAGATTATAGGTCTAAGCTACCATGACTGGCTGAGAGTCAGATTTTCAATGTTAGAGAAGGGAGATACAAATACAGAAAGAAAAAGACTAGAATAAAGCCCTATGGTGTTGGATAGAATTAGGAGTATCAGAGTGAAATCATAGCTTTCAATATTTATAGGCAGATAGAGATGTTTATGTATATTTACATATATATATGTATGTATAGACATGCACACACATCTATATAATCTTTCCTGATATTTTAACATTGATGATTTGGTATCCTGAAAGCATCAACCAAACTAGCAGCTAAAGTTGTTAATTCTCACATCATCACTGTGTTTTTGAGGATATGCAAAAACCATGTTACAAACCTTCCGATCACTGACTTCAATATCTGTATTTTGCTTTTTTATTTTTGAGACAGAGCCTCAAGCTGTCACCCTGAATAGAGTGCCATGGCATCACAGCTCACAGCAACCTCTAATTCCTGGGCTCAAGCGAATCTCCTGTCTCCGCCTCCCAAGTAGCTGGGACTACAGGCGCCCGCCATAACGCCTGGCCATTTTTTGGTTGCAGCTGTCATTGTTGTTTGGCGGGCCCAGGCTGGATTTGAACCCGCCAGCTCAGGTGTACGTGGCTGGCGCCTTAGCCCGTTGAGCCACAGGCGCCGAGCCTGTACTATGCTTTTTGTCTAATAGGGGATGTCCTCACCTAACAATTTCCTACCACTATAGTAAAAAAGATCTCACTCTTACCTTCCTCTGGCTCCTTCTGCCTCCTGATCCACCCTGGAGTTTCCCTATGTGATCCTGCAATGTATGTTGTGCCTCCTACTTCTTTAATTTACTTCTAAATTAAATCCTAGTACAATTTAAAACAATACCCTAGTTCTAAGGTACAAAGCCTAAGAGTAACAACAACCCAGCAGCAAGATCTGGGCTTATGTATGCCCAGATCTTATTTTTGAAATGCATTCACTAATAAAAGGAACCAGAGTTCCTTGATAAAATGGTTGATTCCAGGACTGAGGCTGCAAAAGTATAAAAGAAACATGGAAAAACTTGCTATACCATAAGGTTTAAAAAAAAAAAAAAAAAAAGGTGATCAAAGAATGAAGAGAACAAGAAGAAAAGCACAGAGGACCCAGCTTGAAAGGGTTCCCACTGGCCACATCTGGGACAATCTGAACATCAAAATAAATAAAAATGAATAAAATTGGAATCAATGTATCCATACTGATATGTTTAAAAGATTTTTTTAAAACAGAGAAAAAGCTTTTCCTTACTATGAAATGCCACATGATGAATTTAGAAGGAATCATAAAATTTTTTAAATTTACCCTGGCAATCACTATAGAAATAACTGATTCAGGCACAAATCATCAATGGATGCTAAACTTAGTAAGTAAAACACTGAAGAAAATAGGCTATTTACATAGCCTCAAAGCATCAACCCCCAAAACACATATTATTTACTTATTAACTAACAAGTACAAAATACTTTTGAACTAACTTTATAGAAACTTATCAGACCAAAGGGCTGGGCTCGGTGGCTCACGCCTGCAATCCTAATACTCTAGGAGGTCGAGGCAGATAGACTGCTTGAGCTCAGGAGTTTGGACCAGCCTGAGCTAGAGCGAGATCCTGTCTATAAAAATAGCTGGGTATTGTGGTGGGCGACTGTAGTCCCAGCTACTTGGGAGACTGAGGCAAGAGGATCATTTGAGCCCAAGAGTTTGAAGCTGCTATGAGTTATGATGCGACGGCACTCTATCCAGGGCGACAAAGTGAGACACTGTCTCAAAAAACAACAACAACAACAATAAAAACTTATCAGACAACATCTTAACCAAGTGATAAAATTAAACATGACCAATAATGGGACAAACTGACATGTGCCTCCTGATCCAGTGAGAAGAACACAATATCATGTCTGTGGTATTCCTGCCAAAAATGAATAACCTAAATCTATTCATGAGGAAACATTAGCCTAACCCAAATCAAGGAACATTCTACAAAGTAATTGGCCTACTCTTCAAAAATGTCTAGATCACTGAAAAGAAGGAAAGACTAAGGAAATGTTTCAAACTGAAAAGAGACCGAAGAGGTATGACAACTAAAGGTAAGATAGAATTATGAATGGTCCGTGAAACAGAAATAAAAGAAAGAAAAACAGAAGAGTTTTCTGTTTTTATTTTCTTCAGGAGTTTTGTTGGTTTTTATTGTTATAGTTCTGTTTTTGATTTTGCTACAAAGGACATAATTGAGAGATCAGTGAAATCTGAGTGAGGTCTGTAAATCAGATGATATTATTATATTAATATTTATTTCCTAATTTTAGTGAGTGTGCTGTCAATGGACAGGAGAGTGTCTTATTTTTATACCCTGATTTAGGATAAGGGAGCATAATGTCTACAATTTATTTTTCAAATGATTCAGGAATGTTGTCTAGATATGTGGATAAAGCAAGAAAGAGAAGGCAATTGTGATAAGATATTACTAACTCTGGAATCTGGGCAACCTAGACCAAACAGAAAATAAATACTAACAATTTCCAAAAGCACTGAAAGCAAGCGTATAGTCCATATTCTTTAACTTAACAATTTTATCTATAAACCCATTATAGATTTGTATAAAGCAAAATAAACTAGGAACATCCCCTATTTGCAAATTAAAAGACAATTATAAATATCCGTGGATCAAAGAAGAAAACACAATAGAAATCAGAAAAGAGTCTAATCTATTATTTAAAAAAAAATCTAACCAAAATATCAGTAATGTGATGCCTGTGGCTCAAAGGAGTAGGGCACTGGCCACATACACTGGAGGTGGTGGGTTCAAACCTGGCCCCAGCCAAAAACTGCAAAAAAAAAAAAAAATACATATATATATATATATATATATATATATATATATATATATATGATAAAGAAGAGAGCATACATCATGAGCAAGTGCTCAACATTAAAAACTGATTTTTTTTTTTTTTTGAGACAGAGCCTCAAGCTGTCACCCTGGATGGAGTGCTGTGGCTTCACAGCTCACAGCAACCTCCAATTCCTGGGCTCAAGCGAGTCTCCTGCCTCTGCCTCCCAAGTAGCTGGGACTACAGGCGCCCGCCACAACGCCTGGCCATTTTTTCATTGCAGCCGTCATTTTTGTTTGGCAGGCCAGGCTGGATTCGAACCCACCAGCTCAGGTGTACGCGGCTGGCGCCTTAGCCTGTTGAGCCACAGGCGCCGAGCCCATTAAAAACTGATTAACGAAAGGTTGCTGCTGGGGCTTAAAGGGAGGGATAAACAGGGAGTTATTGTTTAATGGGTACAAAGTTTCAGTTTGGGATGATGAAAAATTTCTGGAGATGGATGATGGTGATGGTAGACAATAATGTGACTATATGTTGAACTGTACACTTACTAAGAATTAAAATGGGCTCAGTGCCTATAGCTCAGCAGGTAGGACACCAGCCACATATACCAGAGCTGGCAGATTCAAACCTAGCCAGGGCCTGCCAAACAACGACAACTACAGCAAAAAAATAGCCGGGCGCTGTGGCGGGCACCTGTAGTCCCAGCTACTTTGGAGGCTGAGGCAAGAGAATCATTTAAGCCCAAGAGTTGGAGGTTGCTGTGAGCTGATGCCACAGCACTCTACCGAGGGTGACATATTAAAACTGTCTCAAAAAAAAAAAAAAAAAAAAAAAGAATTAAAATGGTAAATTTTATGTAATGTATAGTTTACCACAATAAAAATAAATTGACAAACTTTAAAAAAAATAGCATTTTCTCAAAAAATATTGTTTACTGTGGCTCAGCGCCCATAATTCAGTGATTAGGGCACTGCCCACATACACAGGGGCTGGCGGGTTCAAACTCGGCCTGGGACTGCTAAACAACAATGACAACTACAACAACAACAAAATAGCTGGGGATTGTAGCAGACACCTGTAACCCCAGCTATTGGGGAGGGGGAGGCAAGAGAATTGCTTAAGCCCAAGAGTTTGAGGATGCTATGAGCTGTGATGCCACAGCACTCTATGAGACTATCTCAAAAAAAAAAAAAAATTGCTTACTTTAACACATATTGACAATTTTCTTAAAAATCATGTTATACATAAGATGAGAGGCATGAGATACAATTCAATATCCATTCATCAAACAAAACAAAAAACTCTTTGTTTTTTTGCAGTTTTTGGCCGGGGCTGGGTTTTAACCCACCACCTCCAGCATATGGGGCCAGTGCCCTACTCCTTTGAGCCACAGGCGCCACCCACAAAAAACTCTTAATAGACAGGAATGGAAGAGGGGAAACTTCCCTAATGTGATAAATGTTGTCTACAGCCAAATTATCCTAAAATTCACAGGGATGGATTCAACATACTTCTACCATATTGATAACATTCCATGGAATATAAAGCTTTGCACATTTCTTTTAAAATTCTATCACATTTGAAATATAAAAGACAGAAAAAGAAGTTCTCTCTGTTGATAAACATTGTTTTGATGTCAAGAACAAGAAAATGGTTCTTCTAAGTTACTATTAGAGAAAATGTCTACAACTTTAAAATCAAAATCATCATTGTGGGCAGGAAGTTAATATCTGACCGTTTTCTTTAAATAGCACAATTCTGTTTTCTACAGTTAGCTTTTCCAAAAGAGTTGTCCTGTCGGACTCACCTGGAAATTATGCTGTTTGAAGGTAATGACCGACACTTTTCCTTTGCTATGATGAACAGGAATACTTGAACTCTGATCTTTTTTTCAGACCAAACTCACTCAAAACATGCTCTAGAGAAGGATGGAGCCTGATCTATTAATTCATTCGTGGGTTGAAGGACTGAACACTTCTCCGATAATCATCCAGTCCTGGCTGCAGTTGTTCCATGAAGACCTTGAGTGGCCACTCCATTCAAGGGAGTGCTGTCTTTAGGTTTTTTTTTTAGAGACAAAGTCTCACTTTGTCGCCCTTGATAGAGTGCCATGGCTTCATAGCTCACAGCAACCTCCAGCTCCTGGGCTTAGGCGATTCTCTTGTCTCAGCCTCCTGAGTAACTGGGACTACAGGCACCCACCACAACGCCCGGTTATTTTTTTGTTGCAGTTAGGCCGGGGCCAGGTTTGAACCCGCCACCCTCGGTATATGGGGCCGGCGCCCTACTCACTGTGTCTTTATTTTTTTTTAATTTTTATTCATTTATTTATAAGTTTCTTCTACTTTTTGTAGAGACAGGGTCTCACTATGTTGCCCAGGCTGGCCTCAGTCTTCCCACTTCAGCCTCTCAAAGCACTGGGAATATAGGCATAAGTCACCGCATCAGCCAAGGCAGTGTTGTCTTTAGATGGCATTTCCAAAGTAAGCTTGATTTGTCATTAATCAATCACTGTACTCATGATTTCAAAGTTTCTTTTTCTAACACTTAACAAATTCAATTATGAGAAATTATGTGTAGAAAATTGTCTTTCATTTGGGCACTGTAGACTTTTGCTTAGAATGAACAATGCTATGACAAGATCTACAAAAAAAATCACTATTTTAGTTTCCCAAATTTCTCAAATCAAATAGATTCCTTTTAAAGGGTAACCCAATTCAAAGGCCAGGCATGGTGGCTCATGCCTATAATTCTAGTGCTCTGGAAGGCCAAGGAAGGTAGACTGCCTGAGTTCAGGAGTTCAAGACCAGCCTGGGCAAGAGTGAGACTCCCATCTCTAAAAATAGCCAGGTGTTGTGGCAGGTGCCTGTGGTACCAGCTACTTGGGAGGGTGAAGCAAGAGGATCACTTGAGCCCAAGTTTGAGGTTGCTGTGAGCCATGACACAACCACACACTACCAAGGGTGACAAAGTGAGACTGTCTCAAAGAAAAAAGGATGATAAAATTCTTACACACCTCCAATTCTAAGTTAACTTTTTCTGTAATGAATACATATAAACATCAAACTATACTATCATCCTGTTACAAAACCAAAACAAATTTACGAATAAAATATAAAACTAATAAAATTTAAATTAACAACATTAATAGATAACAATAGATTTTAAGGCTGGAATTAAATCACCCATCACCCTTTACAACATGGGTTCAATACTAACTACTACAAAGTAACTACTACAACAGATGGGGGGTTTTGTTTGCTTGTTTGACAGAGTCTTTCTCTGTTACACCAGAGCACTGGTTGAGGCAAGAGTGCTCTGCCGTCAATCTAGCTCACACCTATCTCAAAACTCCTGGGCTCAAGGCATTCTCCTACCTCAGCCTCCAGAGTAGCTGAGACAACAACAGCAAGAACAAAATCACACATTACCTCTTTTAAGAGGCAAATACCTCAAACTATAGCACCAGGAAAGACTTATGTTTTTCACAATTTTATAATGGTTTATTGTTTTGAAGTCAAGTGAAATCTCTTGGCACTTTTTTCTTTGGGTACTATAACTTGAGAGCTCAACATAAATAGTCTTCTTTAAATAAATGCATAGGATCTAATGGGCTATACTCGCTGTATTAACAGTCTCAGACTATGTATTACCATTAGACCTTTACTTTCCTTTTATTCTGACTTCTTTACAATACATTTATATATTTAAATTGTATTTGCCCTTAGCGAATAGGTAGTCAAGTACATGTTATAAAATTCAAAGAATACAAAAGAAAATGCACTTAACAGTAGAACTTCTTCCCACCAGCCACCCAGTTACTCTTCGCCCAGAGGTAATTATTATTATTACTAGTTTGTGCTGTATTGTTCTAGAGAGCTCCTAAACACACACATACTGTAGTCTTTTTTTTTTTTTTTTTTTTTTTTGAGACAGAGCCTCAAGCTGTCACCCTGGATAGAGTGCAGTGACATCACAGCTCACAGCAACCTCCAATTCCTGGGCTCAAGCGAGTCTCCTGCCTCTGCCTCCCAAGTAGCTGGGACTACA
>CAUYRH010135610.1:0-11079 GCA_963574655.1 Perodicticus potto | reverse complement strand
TCTTGAGATACTTTGCTAAGAAGAATATGTTCCAGCTCCATCCATGTAAACATGAAAGAGGTAAAGTCTCCATCTTTCTTTAAGGCTGCATAATATTCCATGGTGTACATATACCACAATTTATTAATCCATTCGTGGGTCGATGGTCACTTGGGCTTTTTCCATGATTTAACAATTATGAATTGGGCTGCAATAAACATTCTGATACAGATGTCTTTGTTATAATATAATAGTGTCCTTTTGGAAAGATATCTGGAGAATACTTAGAAATCTAAAAATAGAACTGCCATTCGACCCCATAATTCCTCTACTAGGTATATCCAGAAGACCGAAAATCATATTATAACAAAGATATCTTTGGCCTGTTTTTAATTGAGTTGTTTACCTTTTAGTTATTGATTTGTTGGGGTTCTTTATGCATTCTGGTTACTTCCTTGGTCAGATATATGGTTTGTGAATATTTTCTCCAGTCTAAGAATTGCCTTTTCATTTCCTAACAGCATCTTCTGATTAGAAACAGTTTTAAATGTAGATGAAGTCTAATTTACCAGTCTTTTCTTTCATGGTTATTGCTTTTGGTATCATGTTCAAGAAATCTTTCTTTAGTCTCAGGTTGTTACTGGAATTTCTTCTTCAGTAGGTCCTTGGTCTTGAGTATTCAAAGAATGAATCCACAGACCACAGATTAGTGGTAAGATAGGAAATTCTTTTCTGTAAAGTAAATCCTGTCTTACCACTGATCTGTGGTCCATGGATTCATTCTTTGAATCCCCGAGACTAAGGACCTACTAAAGAAGAAATTCCAGTAATAATTCCAGCACCAGAGCTCCTGGCAGAGGGAAAGACTTAAGTCCGAAAATTCCCTCTCTGCCTGGGTTCTTTGTCTGGGGGTGTATATAGATGTATGAGTCCTTTATAGTTATATTTGGCCAGGACTTGGTAACAAATGAATAGATATAGTACCTTCTGCTGGGTAAGATGAATGAGTGAATCAGTGAATGGATACAGTCCATTCATGAAATTGTCCAGGCCTAGGAAATGAGGGGTCTCCTAAATGAGGGAACTTTGTATCACCATTGGGACTGTGAAATGCTCACAGTGGAGTAGTGCAGCCAGAGGAGGGCTCTCTAGGTACAAGGGTGGTTCTGGTGTTGGCACCAGCAGCAGTGCAGGCTGTGCTGTGATCACCCTTAACTAACTAGGAACCTGTGGGCTTCTGCTGCACTCACCATCTCTGCTGCACTTGGTTCTCCAGCTCTAGCCTCCTCTCATCCACTGCATCAACACCCCCAGTGGTGAGATGCAGAAGGCAGGGCAGGTCCTCCTGGGTGGCTGGCACTGACCAAGTTAGGATGCACATGCCCTGTATCAAGGGAGCATTGTGCCTCTAGCTTTTACATTTATGTTTAAGAAATAACACAATCCCTATCAAAATTCTAATGTCCTTCACAGAAATAGAAAAAATACTAAACTTCATATGGAACTACAAAAGATTCCCAATCTTGAGCTAAATGAACAAAGCCGGAGGCATCATTACCTGATTTCAGAATACATTACAAAGTCATAGTAATTAAAACAGCATGGTATTGGCATCAAAACAGACACATGGACCAATGGAACAGGATAGAGCACAGAAAAAAAACTCCATATAGTTGTGGTCAATTGTTTCTCAGCAGAGGTGCCTTGAGATATTTTCATTATGAGTATCCATGTTGTTCCCAGACCATCTGCTGAAAAGGCTTTTGATTCTCATGAATTTCTTTTCAAAATATGCCTCCACCTTCCTTATTGCCACCCTCCCCCACTTTTCCTTTAAAACCTGCTTTTGACCAATATCCTGCCTTTTTCCTCTGAGTTCACTCCCAAAGTTGAGACTCTTTAGGTAGGATCTCACTGTTGACAATGCCACATCAATGGTGTGAAGGCATAAATCCACCCAGAGTTAAACTGAAGTTTCAGCCTCTATTCCTACTTCCCCCAAATAAAACCATTTTGGCATGACAGGTGTGTTACTATGCATGGCAGCCGAGATCCGTATGGTTTGTGTGGTGTTCATGAACTCCTGAAAGACAGATTGGTCCTTCCCATTCCAGGCATCTGCATAGTGTCTGGCATATGGTCACATTGGGGAGATGGTAGTGGAACAAATGGGAGTATAGATCATGGGCAGCCTCATCCAATACCTTACTGAAGCTCACATCCCTCCTGATGCTAGAATTCATTCTCTCATGCACCAAAGACAGCATTTAGCTTAAGGGACTTGTTCTCAGGAAGCTCCTTGAAGAAAGTGTTCTTATCCATCATTTGTGTCCTCAGAACCCAGCTGAGGACATGGCTCTGGGTGTGTCTCTGAGAGTTTTTTTGGATGAGGTTACCATTTGAATCAGTAGTTTGAGAAAGAAGATTGTTCTCCCTAATGTGGGGGAGCCACAGCCAATCCCTGAAAGACCTGAATAGAACAAACGACTGAGCAAGAGGGAACTTCAGAGTCTGATTGTTAGGCAATATGTTGTTGTTGTAGACTTTATTGATTATTTAATTGGTGAAAATGAGGGAGGGGTTTTCTTCACATACTGCACAAACTTATTCCAAATATCTCCAGAATTTTCTCTTTCCCTCAGCCTGCCCCACATTCACCCTTTAAATTTCTTCTCTCATACTCTACTCCCATGTGTAGCTGTCCTAGCTATAAACTAATCCACAGTTCAAGAGTCCAGCCTCTACTAGCCTATTGTCTTTAGCCAACGCTCCCTGAGGACAAATCTTGTGCCAACAGCCTAGAAAATGAATATTTTCTCCCCTATAATGGTCCACATTACAGAGCAATGGATCTTGGAAAGAGTCCAACCTAAGATTCTAATTTGTTGCTTTATTGCTTTAAAAAAAATGGAGCCCATTCTGGTTTGGCTCCCGCAGGCACCTGTTGCCCCTTTCAGGGTGAATCATGGTGCCCTGTTGAGTTGTAGCTCCCAGCATCTATCTGTTCTCTACTCATGAACAGGGGGTTAAGAGATGAAAATTCAATCATGTGTGTTGGCATGTCTGACTCCTGTCAGACTGAGCATGGTATCAGAATGCACGTGAGGCCCAAATCTGAAGTTGGATAGATCTCCCATTTTGATTGCTGTAAAGTTTGCATTGGTGAAGGTTGGAGTTTCATTGCAAATGTTGTTTTCATCTTTGAACCAATCTGGGAGACTTAATTGCTAACCATAACAGATGATATTGCTATTGCCTCCCACCTATAGTTACTCATATGTGGTCACCTGTCTTTGTGAGCTGAAGGCAGGAGATGAGCTGGCATGGGTGTTAATGACTGGACTTTCAAGTACCTGGTAACAGCTGCCCCTGCTCATGGGGCAATATTCCTTTTTCAGAGAGCACAGGCAGATATCTCCTGTGAGTGGATGTGTTTGGTGGTCCTGTGCAGATGGATGACTTGGAATGATTCAACCTAATTAATACACCCAGAGGAATGAGAATTTGGATTCTGAGTTTCAGAGAATTTAATTCTACTATCTAAAATTTTCCTTCAGGTCGGGCACAACGGCTCACACTTATAATCCTAGCACTCTGGGAGGCTGAGGCAAGTGGATCACTTAAGCTCATGGGTTCAAGACTAGCCTGAGCAAGAGTGAGACTCCATCTCTTAAAACTAGCTGATCATTGTGGCAGGTGCCTATAGTCCCAGCTACTGGGGAGGCTGAGGCAAAAAGACCACTTAGACTCTTTCTCAAAAAAAAAATTTTTTTTTTTTTTGATCACTACTTTAGTGCAGGTTCATCCAATGCTGGAGGACTCTCAACTTGTTGTTTAAGTCATGGAGGGGGTGGCTTAGCGATAGGGGAGGAAGGAATCCAAGTGAGAAGCGCTGAGACTGGGTGGGGAGAGTGCTGGTGAGAACAGGCAATGTCCTGGGATACCTTGTAAATATACCTTTAATTACATTCACCTTAAACACCCTCAATGTCGACATTTAAGCAGAGTCTCAGGGAGAATTGGTGGGCACTCACTGTCTCACTCCTACTAAATAAAGGACACAGAACTTAGACTTTAGCTATTGGGCTGAACTTTCCCTTTTTGTGTCTTTGGCCTCAGCCAGTGCTGTTTGACCTCTGAACGTACAGCCCCAAGGGGCCTTTCTATAGAGCTTGAGTCACTGGCCACAAATCAAGAAGCTCTGTTGTAGGCTGAGGAGTGGGCCGAGTCAGGCATCTGCCGACTCTCCACTTCTGCTTTCTCCAGGAAATGAGCAGAGTCCCAGCACAAGTGATTCATAGTGAAACGTCGTTGAAGACTGACGTTGCTGGGCCAGGCCCTCTTCTCCTGAACCCGAGGGGCTGCAGCTGGGGATGAGGGTGCCCATGTCATCTGACATACACAGCCCCTGACAGCCACCCTGCCAGGTAGGTCACCTTTCTCTTGACCAAACCAGGCCAATGCTGATGTGGACCTGGGACAGCTGTGGCCTGCTCTCTCCTGGAAGGCTGAGTGTGGGGGCACATGTGCTCCCCAGGACTTGGTCCGGGTTTGTGGATGTGGGAAAGGAGGTGAGCTGAGGGGCAGGAAGTGTGTGAGTGCAGGCTGCCATGTGGTCAGGGCCGCTCTGGTGCCTGTATCTGCTGGGGTGTCTCTCATTGTTGGGGTTTGCCAAGCCACAACCAGGCTCTAGTGTCTCCTTATCTTCTGACAGCTGGTCAAGTCCTTTCTCACAATTCTGCCAAGGACAGTGACCCTGCCACATCTGGGCAAGGCTGACACTGGCCCATGCCAACTATCTAGGGGATGGAGAGAGGGTGCCACCTGTGAGACTCCCCCCTCCAAGCCTCTGAAGAGTGCAGAGCAGTGGCACTTCAGACCGGCCACCAAGAGAGCTGGGTCTGTGGGTCAAGGGTAAGTAGGTGCCACCTTAGGCCTCACTTCCCTCATTTGAATTACTACAAAAACCTTAGAAACACCATTTTCTAAATAAGCAGGACCATCTGGTTCATCTCCTCTTCCTCTAAAATTGAACCTTCTGGAACACTACCCCGATCTGTTGTCCGAATCTGTCTAAAGGGAGAAAGAGCTGACTGATATCTTAGGGTTTTATGTATTACCCTTTCCAAGGAACTCTTTGATTTTAATGTGATTTTCTGTGTAGTTTCTATTCACTTATTAAAAATGTTTACTGAGAGGCCATTCCTTGCCAGGTGCTGGTAGAGGCAACAGAAGTCTGTGGTGCTCAGTGTCGTAGCCTGAAGTGACTGGGAGAGGAGCGGGTAGAGGGTCTTGGGAGGCCAGGGAAGGTTCCATTCTTTCAATAGGGGACCTGAAGGAAGGGAGTTCGGGGCCCTGTGCTTTCTGAGACATGTTCTTGGCAAAGGTCTGGAGGAGGAGGCCTGGTAGAGGACAGCGTGGCAGAGTTGGGTGAGGGTCATGCCTGGGGACTTAGCCAGAGAGGCAGAGAATGGAGCATGTCAGGGAGGCCCTTTCTGTCTGTCCACTCTGAGGACCTGGGCTATATTCCTATCAGCTTGGGAAGATTCTCAAAGTTGAGGAGATAGAAAAGAAAATTTAGAAAAAGCATGTAGGGTAGAAGGAATAAAAATAACACAAACCCTGGGTGCTGACATCTTAGATTTTTTTAAAGATCATTTCTGAAGTCCTCTTTGTGCCCATCCTCCTCTCTCTCTCTCCTCAGAGGCAGCTACTATTTAGAGTTTTGAGTTTATCATTCCCTTCCTTTTCTTTCTAGTTTTGCTTTGTATATTTAAATTATTGAATATGTGTGATTTAGTTTTGCATGTTCTTGAGCTTCATAAACATGGAATTAAATGTTCTTTTAAGACCTGATTACTTGGCTCAAAATTATGTTTTTGAAATTCTTTCTTGTTGTTGCATTTGGCTCTGATTCATTCCTCTTTTACTGTTCTGTAGTATTCTGTTATATAAATATACCTCAATATTTTTCTCCGAGACACTGCTGATGGGCACTTGAGATATTTCTAGAGGCGTTCTTTCTTCCTATTTTAAGCAGTGCTGTTAGGACTATTCTCTCTTATATCCTGGGGTATGTGTTTGCAAGAATTTCTCTAGGGTATATAGTCTAGAAATAGAATTGATGGCTCATAGGTTATACATAACTTCAGCCGTACTGTATGGTACTGATGTGTTTTCCAAGCTATTTGTGAATTTTTACCCACTCATCAGCAATGCATTAAAGTGTCTGTTGTTCCACATCCTTACCAACATTTTATATTGTCTGATATTTTATTTTTGCTAATCTGGTGGAAATGAAAAGCCATCTAATAATGTTTTTAATTTACATTTCCCAAATTACTAAGGTTGTACATCCTTTTATGTGTTTATTGGTCATTCTGGATCCCTTTTCCTATTCAAACCTTTGCCCATTTCTCTATGGGGTTATCTGTCTTTTATCCTACTGACTTGTCATAATTCAGTGCATATTCTGGATATTAATTTTCTTGCCATTTTATGTATGCTGCAAATATTTTTCTTTTGTTTGTGCCTTGTCTCCTTATGTTCTTTGTGATTTCTATTAATGACTGAATTTCTTAATTTCAAACAAGTTTAATCTATTCATCTATTACTTTATGATATATATTTATGTATTATCTCAAAAATTCTCTTCCATTAGACCATTGTAAAATTACTTTTACATTATTTTTGAAAAATGTTATAAGATTGCGTTTTACACTTAAGTCTTTAGTCTGCTTGGAAATAGATTTTCTGTATGGTGTGAGGTAGGGAAAAACATTTGATTTAACCACTGACCTATGACAGCTCTGCTGTAAAGTGAGTGGTATATGCCCTTCTGTTTCTGGTTTGCTATTCTGTCGATTTGACTATCTTTTCACCAATACTGTATAATATTAACTATGGGTTAATAACAAATTTTGATATCTGGAAAGAGTCTTCCCATTTCTTTCTTCTTCCTTATGTTTTGACTATTTTATATACATTTTATATACATTTTAGAATTAGCTTATCTGGCGTAACAAAAAAATATTATGTTCAGATTTGATTGGAAATATAATTTGGGAAGAAATTTTTATGAAAATGACTCTTCCAATTCATAAACATGATTTGTCTCACCATTTATTTAGGTATTCTCTAAAGTATTTAAATAAAAATTTTTAATTTTTTATAACACTAGTGCTATTTTGACTAGATTTATTTGTAAACAGTTTAGATTTTATGTCATGCCAATTGTCATTTAAGTACATTTTCTAAACTGTTACTGATGTATGCTTGCTTTGTTTTGATAAATAATATTTTACATATTTATGGAGTATATGTGATATTTTGATACATGCATAGGATGTGTAATGATCAAGTTAGGGTACTTGAGATGTCCTTCATTGTGATGTTCCATTTTTATGTGTTGTGAATCATTAAAGTCCTCTTTCTTAGTTACTTTGAAGTACACAATACATAGTTGTCAATTATGTCAAGTGTGGTCAAAAAATAGAACTTATTGCCTTTTATATAACTTTACGTTTATCCATTAACCTACTTCTCTTCATTCTCCACTCACCCACCATCCACAGACTTTAGTATCTATTATTTTTCTCTTTACCTTTATGAGATCAACTTTTTTTAGCTTCTATATATGTGTGAGAACATGCAACATTTGTCTTTATGTGCTTGGCTTATTTCTCTTAGCATAATAACCTCCAGCTTCATCTATGTTGCTGTAAATGATATGATTTTATTCATTTTTGTGGCTGAATAGTATGTCTTTATACATGTATATCCACCACATTTTCTTTATCTATTTATTGATAGACACTTAGCTTGATTATGTAGCTTTGCTTTTGTGAACAGTGCTATGATAAATATATGAAAACAGGTATCCCTTTGACAACTGATTTTTTTCTTTTGGACAGTAGTAGTGAAATTGCTGGAAGTATGCTAGTTATATTTTTAGTTTTATAAGAAATCCCCATACTGTTTTCCATTAACTGTACTAATTTACATTACTACCAACAGTGAATAAGAGGTTCCTTTTCTGCACATCTTCATGAGTGTCTATTATTTTTTGCCCTTTTAATAATGGCCATTCTACATGGGGTAAGCTGATACCTTTTTGTAGTTTTGATTTGAATTTCCCTGTTGAAGAGTGAAGCTTATAATTTTTTCATATCCTTGTGGCCATTTGTATGTCTTCTTTTGAGAATTGTCTATTCATGTCTACTTCTTAATAGGATTTTTTAATTGCTGAGTTATTATGAGTTTCTTGTATATTCGGACTATTAGTCCCTTGTTGGTTGAATGGTTTGCAAATATTTTCTCCCATTTAAGAGATTTGCCTCTTCACTTTGTTGATTGTTTCCTTTGCTGTGAAGAAACTTTTTAGCCTAACACAGATTCTTTTTGTCTATTTTTGTTTTAGATTTCTGTGTTTTTTTAGGTCTTAGACATAAACTCTTTGGCCAGATCAATGTATTGAATGTTTTCCCTATGTTTTTTCCCAATAATTTTACTGTTTCAGGCCTTATGTCTCAGTCTTTATTCCATCTTGGGTTCATTTTTGTATATGATCAGAAATAGGTGTCCAGTTTCATTCTTTTGCATATGGATATCCAATTTTCCCAGCATCATTTATCAAAGATGCTGTCTTGTTCTTGACACAATGGCAAGTTCATGAACTTAATTATGAGAGTTTGTATTTCTTTGATAAAATTCTCATTCATATACATAGTTGTTTGCCTAATTTATTTCTATTTTTTTGAAGTTCTGTTATATCTCACAGAGCTTTAGAATAAATAATTTGAATTATTTCTCTGGGACTTCTTGTATTTCTTTTTGATTGGGATCTGTTTCTGGATAATTTTATTTCTTCTTCTTTTTTCTTCTTTTCATTGTAGGGGATTCATTGAGGGTACAAGAAACCAGGTTTTACTGATTGCATTTGTTAGGTAAAGTCCCTCTTACAATCATGTCTTGTCCCCAAAAGGTGTGGCACACACCAAGACCTCACCCCATCCCTCCTTCTTTCTCTTTCTGCTCTTCCTTTCCCCACCCCTCCCTTCTTCTTTCTCTCTCTGCTCTCCCCTTCCCCTACCCCCACCATGTCATTAATTGCCATTAATTGTCCTCATATAAAAATTGAGTACATAGGATTCATGCCTCTCCATTCTTGTGATGCTTTACTAAGAATAATGTGTTCCACTTTCATCCAGGTTAGTATAAAGGCTGTAAAGTCTCCATTTTTTTAAATGACTGAATAGTATTCCATAGTGTACATATACCACAGCTTGTTAATCCATTCCTGGGTTGGTGGGCATTTAGGCTGCTTCCACATTTTGGCGATTGTAAATTGAGCTGCAATAAACACTCTGGTGCAAGTGTCCTTATGATAAAAGGATTTTTTTCCTTCTAGGTAGATGCCCAGTAATGGGATTGCAGGATCAAATGGGAGGTCTAGCTTAAGTTCTTTGAGAGTTCTCCATACTTCCTTCCAAAAAGATTGTATTAGTTTGCAGTCCCACCAGCAGTATAAAAGTGTTTCCTTCTTTCCACATTCACACCAGCATTTGCAGTTTTGAGATTTTGTGATGTGGGCTACTCTAGCTGGGGTTAGATGGTATCTCAGGGTGGTTTTGATTTGCATTTCTCTAATAACTAGGGATGATGAGCATTTTTTCATATGTTTGTTAGCCATTCGTCTGCCTTCCTTAGAGAATTCGTGTCTCTTGCCCATTGATATATGAGATTGTTGGCTTTTTTCATGTGGATTAATTTGAATTCTCTATAGATCCTAGTTATCAAGCTTTTGTCTGATTCAAAATATGAAAATACACTTTCCCATTGTGTAGGTTGTCTATTTGCTTTGGTTGTCTCCTTAACTGTACAGAAGCTTTTCAGTTTAATTAAGTCCCATTTGTTTATTTTTGTTGTTGTTGCAATTGCCACAGCAGTCTTCTTCATGAAGCTTTTCCCCAAGCCAATATCTTCCAGTGTTTTTCCTATGCTTTCTTTCAGAATTTTTATTGTTTCACGCCTTAAATTTAAGTCCTTTATCCATATTTAATCAATTTTTGTGAGTGGAGAAAGGTGTGGGTCCAGTTTCAGTCTTGTGGATATCTAGTTCTCCCAGCACCATTTATTGTATAGGAAGTCTTTCCCCTAAGGTATGTTCTTATTTGGTTTATTGAAGATGTTAGTTTCATTTCCTGGTTTTCTATTTGATTCCAAATGTTTATGTTTCTTTTTTTGTGCCAGTACCATGCTGTCTTGACCACTATGGCTTTGTAGTACAGCCTAAAATCTGGTATGCTGATGCCCCCAGCTTTGTTTTTATTACTAAGAACTCCCTTAGCTATACGGGGTCCATACGAAATGCAGAATCATTTTTTCCAAGGTTTGAAAGTACAGTGTTGGTATTTTAGTAGGGATGGCATTGAATAGGTAGATTGCTTTGGGAAGTATAGACATTTTAATAATGTTGATTCTTCCCAGCCATGAGCATGGTATGTTCTTCCTTTTTTTTTTTCTTTATTGAATCATAGCTGTATACAATAATTCAATGATGGGGTACAGTGTGCGGGTTTCACATACAATCTGAGATATTTTTATCAACCTGATTGGCATAACATTCATGAGATCTTCTCATTTACTATGTGAAAACATTTTTGATCCGTATTTAGAAGTTTTCTCCTGACCCTTCAAATATGCACCACAAGTGTGATCTCACCCTTTATCCTCTCTCCCCCCACCCTCTCCCTCCCGTGCAATAAATGGGTTGTAGCCTTCGCTTGAAAGATATAAATTTGCTTCATATTAGGGGTGTATACAGCTGGAACATGTTCTCCTTAGCAAAGTATCTCTAGAATGGAAAAAGTATGTATTTTAAAGATTTATTTTCAAGTATTAGTTAAGCACCTTAGATGGGGCTTCCCGACTCATTAAAACCTTAATATTCAGTTTTAATGGAACGTCAACAAGTTCTTTTAAATGTTTTTTATGTCTGAATTATCTGTCCCTTCCTTTTCAACAACAAAGCCAACATTTTCCTCTATGTTTTGTTTATGCCCATCAAATCAGAACTGTCCAGTAGAATTTTCTGTGATG
>CAUYRH010135609.1:0-16923 GCA_963574655.1 Perodicticus potto | reverse complement strand
TTTCACATAGTAAATGAGAAAATATCATGAATGTTATATTAATCAGGTTGATAAAAATATCTCCAATTGTATGTGAAGCCCACACACTGTACTCCTTGACTGAATTATTGTACACAGCTATGACTCAATTAAAAAAAAAATTGTGGTATATATATCATGGAACACTGTTCAGTCATAAAAAGGGATGGAGACTTTACATCATTTATGTTTGCCTGGATGGAGCTGAAAACCTCCTTCTTAGTAAAGTATCTCAATACAGGGGGAAAATATAACCAATGTACTCAATAATATTAAGAAACCAATATAAAAACACACTCTCTTACAAATGATAAAACCCAAATATAGTCTAACAAGGGGGAAGGTCAGGAGGAGAGAGGAAAAGGTGTTTCATGGGAGGAGAGAGAGCTTTTGACAGGATCTTGATTAATGTATACAATGCAAAGATATATTTCTAAACTACGAAGAGTAAAATGTAAATGTCTTACCACAAAAAAAATAAGTGTGTTGATGGTTATATAATCAGTTTGATTTAAGCATTCAATATTGTATATCAAATCATCACATTGTTTCCCATTTATATATACAGTTATGATTTAGTACAAAAAATTTTAAGTCTAAAAAAATAAAAATGAAAGGGGAAGTAACAGCAGATAACACATAGATACAAAAAGATAATTACTATTATAAAAATCTCTATACCTAGAAATTTGAAAATGTGGAGGAAATGGAAAAATTCTTGGAATCACACTATATCCATAGACTTAACCCTGAAGAAATAGAACTTTTAATAGACCAATATGAAGCACTCAAGTTGCAACAATAATAAAAAAATGATTGCAACCCAAAAAAATCCCGGACCAATTGATTTCACACCATAATTCTACCAAACCTTCAAAGAAGGGCTTGTACCTATATTGAAAAACCTATTCAAAACATTGAGAATAAAAAAACCCTCCCAAACTCTTTCTATGAAGTAAATATGTCCCTGATACTAAAACCAGGAAAGGACACAACAAAAAAGAGAAAATTTCAGACTTACATCATTAATGAATATTGATACAAGATACTCAATAAAATATTACCAAATAGAATTCAGCCACTCATCAAAAAAATAATACATCATAACCAGGTGGGCTTTATCCCAGGAATGTAAGTTTAGTTCACAATTATATGTGTTGTAATTTACCACATAAACAGAAGCAAAACCAAAAACCATATGACCCTCTCAAAAAAAGCACAAAAAGCATTTGACAAAGTCAGCATCCTTTACTGATAAGAAAACAGGTACAGACAAGACATTCTTTAAGCTGATAGAAGGCATATGACAAACCCAAAGCCAAAATTATATTGAATGGAGAAAAAGTGAAAGCATTTCTGCTTGCAACTGGAACCATTATCACCATTACTGTTCAACATAGTGACAGAAGTCCTAGCCAACGTAATCAGGCAAAATATGGATATCAATTGCATCCAAATGGGGACAGATGAGGTCAAAACTTCACTGCTTGCTGAAGATATTATCTTATACCCAGAAAATCCTATTCAACCCTGAGAATGGGACTCATAGAAGTGATTAAGAAATACAGTCACATCTCAGGATATAAAATCATGTTCATAAATCAGTATCCTTCTTAGATGTCAACAACAATAAATCTGAGAATCAAACCAAAGACACAATATCTTTCACAGTCACTTCAAAGAAAAATTAAATACCTTGACATTTACCTAACAAAGGATGAGAAAGATCTCTACAGAGAGAACTATGAAACCCTGAGAAAAGTAACAGCAGAAGATGTTAACAAACGGAAGAATATACCATACTCATGGCTGGGAATAATAAATATTGTTAAAATGTCCATACTATCCAAAGCAATTTACAGATTTAATGCAATCTCCATTAAAACAAGAACGCCCTGTTGTAAAGAAATTGTAAAAATAAGTCTTCATTTCATATGAAACAAACAAACAAAAAATCCAAATAGCTAATGCAATTCTGCAAAATAAAAACAAATTTGGAGGCAGTATATTATCAGACTTCAGGTTACACTATCAGTCTTTAGTGATCAAATATCCTAGTATTGGCATAAAAATAGAGACATAGACATATGGGAAAAAATACAGAATGTAGATATGAAACTAACCTCATTTCACCATCTGATCCTCAACAAACCATACAAAAAAATACACTGAGGAAAAGAAACCTTATTTAATAAATAGTGCTGGATGCACTGGTTAGCCACACATAAAAGACTGAAATTGGAGTCATTCCTCTCACTATTTACACAAAATTAACTCATACTAGATAAAAGATTTAAATCTAAGACATGAAACTGTTGAAGAAGATGTGGGAAAAATTCTTAAGGATTTCAGCATAGGGAAAGAATGTATGAAGGTACCCCCATTGGCAATTGCAGCAACATCAAAAATAAATGAAACTCAATCAAGTTTAAACAGCCTTCTCAGTTAAAAACACAATCAACAAAGCAAATAGACAACCTTCAGAAAGAGAGAAGATATTTGCATGATATGAATCTGACAAAGGGCTAATAACCAGAATCTACAAAGAACTCAAGCAAATCAATAAGAAAAGAACAAAGAACCCCATTAATCAATGGGCAAGAGACCTGAGCAGAACCTTTCCCAAGTGGATAGACAAATGGCCAGCAGACATACAAAAAAAGGCTAATTATCCCTAATTATCAGAGAAATGCAAATCAAAACTACTTTGAGATATTATAATCCCAGTGAGAATAGCCCACATTACAAGGTCCCAAAGCTGCAGATGCTGGCATGAGTGTGGAGAAAGGGGGATATTTATACACTGTCGATGTGATTGCAAATTACAACCTCTTTGTACAACTTCTTTGGAAAGAAGTATGAACAATCTTCAAAACACTAAAAATAGACCTTCCATTTGATCTCTCAATCCTCTTACTAGGTAACTACTCAGAAGAAAAAAAAATCATCTTATCATAAAGACATTTGCACTCAAATGTTTACAGCAAGTCAATTCACAATGTCAAAGATGTAGAAACAACTCAAGTGCCCATCAACCCTTGAATATATTAATAAGTTGTGGCATATGTATACCATTAAATAATATTTGGCCATAAAAAATGGAGATTTTGCATCTTTTGTATTCACCCAGAACACTCTAAGTGAAGTATTTCAAGAATGGAAAATGAAGCATCCCATGTATTAAATAATAAGTTAAACTAGTAGGTTAAAAATGATAGTACCACAATTAAAAAAACACAATTAAATTCAAGAAGGTGGAAGGTTCAGTAAATTCCCACCAAATAGATACAATGTACAGGTGTACGGCACACTTCCTGGGTATAGGACTCAACTATAACTCAGATTTGCATTAGAAATGCAAACAATGCAACCTAATTGTATGCACCCTCATATTAACCCAAAATTAATAATAATAATAAATATTAACAGGCAACATGTATTTATCTTTTACTTTGTGCTGGGCCTTGTGCTAAGCACTTATATTGTTATATCATTTAATCTTCACAGTACCCTATAGGGCAAATGCTATTATTACCCAACTTTACAGATATTACTGACATATCTCAGACTGGCTAGGTAACTTGGAAAATGTCAAACAATAAGAGATGATGATTTGATCTAAATTGTGCTCTTATTGACGAGGCTACAAAAAGACATATATTATTAAGAGGTATTTCTTCCTCCTTCTCCTGAGAAGAAAAACAAATTTCCATGCTATACGTTACTTCACCACAATATATTCCCAAGATCTCTGCTCTTCTCACTCCAGCCCCAAAATGCTTGGAGTCACTTTGCTCAAGTGACACTGAAATTCTGAAGGAGAGGAAACATTGCCATTTCCCTCTTACTATTTGGAGACACATCCAAGCTTATTAATCTTCTTTTATTGTTCCAAGTTCATTGAAGGTACAAAGAATCAGGTTACACAGATTGCATTTGTTAGATAAAGTCCATCTTGTAATTGTGTCCTACCCTCAAGAGATGTAACATACACCATAACCCCCAACCCCTCCCCTCTCACTGCTTCCTTATTCACCTGCCCTCCACCTTGAACTGATTTGAGTTTTTCTCTTATCTGCTGTCTTTATATTAGAATTGAGTACATTGGATACTTGCTTCTCTTCTCTTATGGAGAATGTCTTCCACTTCCATCAAGGCAAATACAAAAAATATAGTCTCCACTCTTTTACTGGCTGAATAGTATTTCATGGTATACATATATCACAGCTTGTTAAGCTGTTCCTGGGTTAGTGGGTATTTAGGTTGTTTCCACATTTTGCCAATTGTAAATTGAGCTGTGATTAAAAGTCTAGTGCAAATGTCCTTAAGATAAAATATGTTTTTTTCTTCTGGGTAGATGCCTAGTAAAGGGATTGCAAGACAAAATGGGAGGTCTAATTAAAGTTCTACGAGGAGTCCCCAAATTTCCTTCCAAAAAGGTTGTATTACTTTTCAGTCCCACCAGCAGTGTAAAAGTGGTCCCTTTTCTCTACATCCATGCCAGCATCTGCAGCTTTGAGACTTTGTGATGTGGGATATTCTCATGGGGGTTAGATGATACCTAGGGTGGTTTTGATTTACATTTCTCTGATCAGGAATGATGAAAATTTTTCAAACATCTGTCTTCATCAAAGAAGATTCTGTTCCTATCTCTTGCCCAGAGGTAGATGGGATTGCTCACTCTTTTCTTGCTGATTAATTTGAGTTCTCTACAGATTCTGGTTATCAACCCTTTGTCAGATTCATACACTGCAAATATCTTTTCCTATTCTGTGGTTGTCTTTTTGCTTTATTTGTTGTGTCCTAAGCTGTGCAGAGGATTTTTTGCTTAATTAAGTTTCATTTGTTAATTTTTCTTGTTGTTAGGATGGCCACTGAAGTCTTTGTCATAAAATCTTTCCCTAGTCCAACATCATCAAGAGTTTTTCCCTGGTGGCACCTGTGGCTCAGTGAGTAGGGCGCCGGCCCCATATACTGAAGGTGGTCGGTTCAAACCCAGCCTCGGCCGAACTGCAAAAAAACCAAATAAACAAAAAAAAGAGTTTTTCCCATGCATTCTTCTAAGATTTTTATCATTTTATGCCTTAGATTTAAATCTTTTATCCATCTTGAGTCAATTTTTGTAAGTGGTGAAAGGTGAGGATCCAATTGCTGTGTTTTACATGCTGTTATCCAGTTCTCCCAGCACCATTTGTTGAACAGAAATTCTTTTCAACGCTGTATGCTTTTGTTTGGTTTATCAAAGATAAGATGGCAAGTAGAAATTGGTTTCACCTCTTGGTTTCATTTTCTATTCTGCTCCATATGTCTATATACCTATTCTTGTGCCAATACAAGTTGTTTTGATTATTGTGGCCTCATAGTATAGCCTAATGTCTGGTTGGGGGATGCCCCTAGCTTTGTTTTTATTACTAAGAATTACCTTAGCTATACAAGGGTTTTTCTGGTTCCCTACAAAACAATTATTTTTTCCAAATCTCAAAAGTGTGATGTCGGTATTTTCATGGGGATTGCATTGAATCTGCATATTGCTTTGGGAAGTATAGACATTTTTACAAAAATGTTTATTCTTCACAGCCATGAGCATGATATGTTCTTCCATTTGTAAATATCTTCTGCTATTTCTTTTCTTACAGTTTCATAATTTTCTTTGTAAAGGACCTTTACCTCTTTTGTTAGGTATATTCCTAGGTATTTAATTTTCTTTGAAGCTACTGTGAAGGAAATTGTGTCCTCGATTTGCTTCTCAAGTTCGGTGTTATTGGCAAACACAAATGCTACTGGTTTGTGGACTTTTTAAATTTTATTTGTTTTTTATTGTTGGAGATTCATTGAGGGTACAAGATACCAGGTTAACCTGATTGCATTTGTTAGGTAAAGTTGTGGGCATTTATTTTAAACCCTGAGACATTACTATATTTCCTTACTTTTCACTTCCAGGATTTTGTAGTTGAGTTTCGGTGGTTTTCTAAGTACAAGATCATATCATTAGCAGAGAACAAGAGTTTCACCTCTTCTGCCCCCATTTGGATGACCTTTAAATCCTCTTGCTCAATTGCATTGGCTAGAACATCCATAATAGTAGTGATAGTGGACATCCTTGTCTGGTTCCAGTCCTAAGTGAAAAAGTTTTCAGTTTTACTCCATTCAGTATGATGTTAGCTATGGGTTTGTCATAGATGGCTTCAAGGAGCTTAAGAAATGTGCCATCTATGCCTGTTTTCTTTTTTTTTTTTTCAGGAGTATGCGCACTTTATTGAAGCCCTTTGTGGACAGGCATGTGAGTATAAACTGCTACATGAAGGGTGGGGTCCAGGCAGGGCTGGCAGCAAGCGGAGAGCATGAGGTGCTGGGTGGCCACTGGCAGCTTTGACAGGGATTCCACTCTATCAACGCGACTGGATGATTATCACCGGGATGATGATGAGCATAATAGTCCCAAGGAGGCTGAGGACCAGGGTCCAAATGTTCAGGCACTTGGCAGTGGAGGCGTAGGTCTTGGCCCCAGCCAGGTCGCCCACCATCTTCCTGCCCCTAGACTTCACGGAGTAAGCGAACGCTATGAAGCCCAGGCAGAAGCAATTCATGAAGAGTGTGTTGAACAGGGACCAGACGATGTGGTCGGGCACAGCAGTCTCGCCATGGATGTGGATCACGGTGGGAGCAGGGCTTGGGGGCATCCCCAGCACGGCCACTTCGTGCTCTTCCTTGAGCAGCTCTAATTCGAGGGGAGCCCTGTATGGGTTCAGTGAGGACATTTTGGGAAGGGTGGTTCATGGTGCCGAGAGGAGGCTGCAGTGGTCTGTGTGCCTATTTTCTTAATTGTTCTTTTTAGAAATAGGATGCTAAATTTTGCCAAATACCTTTTCTGCATCTATTGAGAGGATCATGTGGTCTTTATTTTTGTTTCTAAGTTTATTAATCTTATCCTCCAAGCATGTAAAGTTACATAATAATGAAATGAATTAAAATTTGATTTTTCTTCTGAAAATTTGTATATTGCCTTTATTTAACAGGATGGCCTGTCCTCTGAATTTTATAAAAGGGACATGAAGAAAAGTGATTCTGTTTCTTCCCTTGTGCAAGCCCAGAACTCCAAAGCACAGGGTTTACACGTGTTTATCTGTGTATCTTCACCGACTGATTTGAATGTGAGTAATAAAAGCCCACACCCTCCTCAAAGTGTTTTCTTTGTAATAAGTGCTTTGCACTAAAATCTGATATTTAAATAAAAATATTTATTGAAGAAATTAATACTAATTTTTTTATAAAATAGATTTTAAGTTATTTACCCTTCCAAAATCACAATTAGTGCCAGGTAACATAGCCATTGGATCACTTCCAGTAATTCCATAGTCTATAGTTATACATAAAACATCTCGTACAAAAGCATAAATCACATCACCATCTGGTTGCACGAAAGGAGTTCGATAAGGGTAGGTACAAACTAATCTTCCACATAGAATATTCCTGCAAACATAATAAAATTATATGATTATTATGCATTAGGCATTTATTAGGAATGCTTTGTATTTGTTTCCTTTGATGAGAGAGGAGACAGAGAGAGACACACACATACAGACAGAAAGAGAAAAAGATGAAGGAAAGAATGAATGAATGAGCAAGCAAAGGAACAAATGAAGAAAAGAAAGAATCTTCATTTTGTCATTTATAGCAATGTACCAAAAGAAAACATAATGCTTTAACAGTAACATTTAAATCAAAACGTATAAAAGTATAAATCCATTGATCTAAGCTAATCTTTCAATGATACTAATGGTCTTTTAATCACATTAATGATTACATATTTAGAGTCAAATAATCAGTTCACTCCAAAATTTTCTATCCCCTAAAAGAGGGAAAGATGAAAAAGTTGTGGCATTTTTGTTGATGATGTTTTCCAAAAAGTTAAAACCTATTTATTATTTTCCTCTCTTTTTTATTGCTTTTGATTCATTGAGGGTACAAAGAATTAGGTTACACTGTTTGCATTTGTTAGGTAAACGTCCCTCTTATAGTTGTGTCCTGCCCCCAAGAGGTATGCCATATACTGTAACACCCCATCTCTCTCTCTCCCCTCTCCTCTCCCTACTATTTTGTTCCCCCATCCCCTACCATGAATTAAATTTTTCTCCTATGTGGGTATGTATTAGATCATCCACCAGCTTCATATTAGAATTGAGTACATTGGATTCTTGCTTCTCCATTCCTAGTAAAGTACCACTTTACTAAAGAATGTATTCTGACTCTATCCAGGTTAATACAAAAGATGTAGTCTGCATCTTTTTAATGGCTGAATATGGATTAAAAAGTTGTAATCTCTATCCTGAAAAATCTTATAGTATCATATTCATTGCTATGGCTCATAATACAAATATGACTAAAACTCCATTTAAAATGATAAAGATAATAAAAATAAATAAATAAAAATAAAAATAAAAATAAATGATACAAGTGAAATAAACTCTCATAAAAAATTTAAGATGTAGACACATTCTAATTTAACAGTTAAGAAAGACTTCATAGAGAAGATGCAACCTGAGTCAAGGCTCAAAAATTAGCAACCTTTTAACAGAAAAAGTGGCATATTCCAAAACAAAAGCAACAACATAAGCAAATCAAGGAAGCATAAAACTACTTACTGTGTTTTCAAGTCTACATATTCCTTCATTGTATGAGTATGTTTTCCTAACTGATATTTAGCTCAGTGTCTAGTACATAGTATGTTCCTAATAAATGTTGTTTTAAAATAAATTAATCAAAAAACTATTTCTCAGATGTGGTGGAAATTGAACTTCATTTCACAATCACTGAGAAGTCTTCATCTTGAACAAACAGCAAAGTGGATGAATATATTATTTTTTATAAGAAGAAATGAACATATTTATAGAGAAATGGTGCAGTGGTTGTTATGAGCATCAATTTGGAACTGCATTTAGAAACCTAACAATCCTTGATAACTAAATGTTTAAAAATAAGGTGAAATTTTATACTGTACTCAAAGAAAGATGTTAGGGCTAGAGATTTTGATTTGAGATTCACTCCCATCCAGATACATGTAATAATTTAAAGCACTGGAATGAATGACATATACTAAAGAGAGATAAAAGTAAAATAAATATAGAAAAGTTAAAAAGTATCATTTAAATTTATATAGCATACCTCCATCCACAGAATAAATATCTGCTCCCACCAGAAACACCACAGTTCCCAAACCTATCTGTGTGAGTTATTATTTCTTCATAGCAGGAAAATGGAGCACTCCTGGAAGCTGTCAAAGTTAGAAAAGTATTTAGATTAAAATATATATTGGGAATGGGAAGAGGCAAGATGGCCAAATGAAGCCAGCTTTCACCAGAAGTTCCCATCCAGAGGGAGAAATAATAGTCAGAAAAACCCAATGGAGCTGAAGATTGGGAGCTGAACTGAGAGAGATGATTGATGCATTCACATCACCCCTGCTGAGGCAAGCTGGGACTCCAAGGAAGCAAGTTTCAGGTACAAAACCCATCCCAAAGAGGAAGAGAATCCTTCCCCTACCCCCATGAGAGTGGCTTGCTGTGTTATCTCTACAAGTTAGTAGTGAACAGAAGACCTCTTGTTACACTACATGGGAGAGAGCGGCTGAAGGCCCAGAACCTTCCCCAGAAAGATCCTGCTGCAAGCCCGGGCAGTCTTTTGCTCATGATAAAAATTGAACAAATATTTTCCCTGACTTCCTGAACTCCCAATCCACCCTTCCTCCCTCTCCTGATGGTCTGGAGACTACCCCCTGCAGAGTTCAGAGTGTCTGGCAGACTTTTGCTAGGGCAGGGCTGCTCGTGGGTTACAGAGCAGCTGCACTGTAACTATAACACTAGTACAAGCAGGGACTCACAAGGGAGAGAGACCTGCCCCTGCTGGAAAGTACAAAGCACAGCCCACTGGCAGCCACCCACTCCTCTAACCCTCACCACGGCACCACCCATGGGCACCTGCCCACTCCTGCAAACCTTGCACAGCAGCAGCAGTGCACCACCCAACAGCACCCGGCTGCTTCTGCAACCCATGTACATTGGCAACACAACCCACAGGCACTGCCTGCTCCTGTCACCTGTCAACTGCGGCACCCCCGACAGTGGCAGTGCCACCTGTGACTCTGGTGGCAATTCCACAGACCCTTCTGGTGGGGTCAAATTTGGAAAAGACACCTCCACAATTCTGTTTTCACACAGAGGGAGCCTGAACTTGCCCCACAGGGGTTCCAGAGGTGGTATGGGGCCAAGGCAGAGATGTGGTCTCTGAGGAAGAGAACCACACTGTAACAGTAATCCCTGGCTGGGTATAGACACAGGTAGAACACTCCCCAGTTTCCAATGAACACAAGAGGGTATTAGGCCAGAACACCTCCTGTCGAAAGGTTGCCCAGTGAAGCAGGCTGGTTGTGGATGCATTGACTCCCCTTTGACTCAGTATACTGAGTATTAGGGAGTATACTTGAGTATTAGGGAGAGCTGGGCCATAGCCCTGTGTGGTTACCAGTGACTGGGTATGATGGAGGTGCAAGTGGGAGAAGGAGGCAATAGCCTCCCTGGACTAATTCTTTTGCTGGGCAGGCCTATCTGACTCCACAAAGCACCAGAGAGGGTCAGACTTATGCAACCAGTGGACCCCTGCTGTCCAGTTACTTGAGACCTTTTGAACTCCACTTGAACTATAATTGTGCTGACTGGGACAATTGGTTTGGACCTCTTGATCTGGGCTGATCACCCAGGGATCCACCAAGTTTATACCCTAGTTGTGTTATAGTGGGAGGGTTTGATTCTCCTCTTCCAGTTGTTGCGTGTGAGGGGTAGAGTGTCTTAGTTGCTCATATTCCTCCACAGCTGAGATTTCAACACAAAATCATTGATTCACTAGGATTGGACATAGTCTAGCTGAATACAAGACAGAGCCACCCATCATCCCATCATACCAAGTGGGCCCCCAGAGTCTCAGACTGTGGTACTGAATGGGACCTTTGTAAAACTGTTGGAGAAAAGCCACAGTCACCAGTCCCAACACTGTAGGAAAAGGCTGGTTAATTATAAATTCAGGAGCCCTCAATTCAATTTCAACTTACCAGCTTCTCTAGCCAAATGGTGAAAAATAACTATCGGGTGGAATCAGCAGAAAAACTCTGGCAACATGAACAATCAGCATAGATCAAGGTATGACAAAGGAGATTCAGCAGCAGATTCCATTTATAAACAAGTGGCTAAGATGTCAAAAATCAAGTTCAGAATATGGATGACAAATAAGATTAATAGAATGAAAGTAAAGTTGGAAATAGAAGTTCAAGGAGTAATTCATAAGTTGTCTCAAGAATTCAATAAATTCAAAGACAAAATCTCCAAAGATTTTGACAAACTGAGGCATGAATTTGCATTCTTCAAATATCTGAGTAATACAGAAGAATCCCTCAGTAACAGAATGGAACAGGGAGAAGAAAGGATCTCTAACATTGAAGACAAAGCTTTTGAATATTCCCAAATGCTGAAAGACAAAGAGAAATGGAGAGCAAAAATGGATCATTCCCTGAGAGAGTTGTGGGACCACTCCAAAAGAGCAAATATTTGCCTTATAGGAAGTCCTGAAAGAGAAGAGGAGCTCCCAAAAGCCACAGATGTCCTACACCAAAAGATAATTGAGGAGAAGTTCCCTAACCTGGCAAGAGATACTAAAATTCAGACAGCAGACAATTTCAGGACGCCAGCATGACTCAATCCAAATAAAACATCTCCTAGACACATTGTCATTAACTTCACCAAAGTTAATATGAAGGAGAAAATCCTGCAAGCGGCCAGATGAAAGAAAATCATAACCAACAAGGGGAAGAATATTAGAATGACTGCAGATCTCGCTGCTGAAACTTCTCAAGCCAGAAGAGGATCAACCTTCAATCTCCAAAAACAAAAGAACTTTCATCCCAAGATTCTGTATCCAGCTAAACTGAGTTTCATTTATGATGGAGAAGTCAAATACTTTAATGACATAAACACATTGAAGAAATTTTCCATTGGTCTCCTGAACAGACCAATTTCAAGCACTGAGATCAAAGAAACAATTAAAAAACTCTCAACAAAAAAAATGCTCTGGTCCAGATGGTTTCACACCAGAATTTTATCAAACCTTCAAAGAAGAGCTTATTCCTAAGCTACAGAAATTATTCCAAAAAATTGAGGAGAAAGGACTCTTACCCAATACGTTCTATGAAGCAAATATCATCCTGACACCAAAACCAGGTAAAGACCCAACTAAAAAGGAGAATTTCACACCAATTTCACTAATGAATATAGATGCAAAAATTCTCAATAAAATCTTGGCCAATAGATTACAGCTTTTCATCAAAAAAGTCATACATCATGATCAAGTATGGTTTATCCCAGGAATGCAAGGCTGGTTTAATATTCGCAAGTCTATAAACATTATTCACCGTATCAACAGAAGCAAAACCAAAGATTATATGATCCTCTCAATAGATGCAGAAAAAGCATTTGCTAAAATCCAGCATCCTTTTCTAATTAGAACACTGAGGAGTATAGGTATAGATGGCACATTTCTTAAACTGATTAAAGCTATCTATGACTAACCCACAGCTAATATTTTACTGAATGGAGTAAAACTAAAAGCTTTTTCTCTTAGAACTAGAACCATACAAGGTTGCCCTCTGTCACCATTACTATTCAACATAGTGCTGGACGTTCTAGCCAATACAATCAGGCAAGAAAAGAAAATAAAGGACATCAAATGGGTGCAGAGGAGGTCAAACTCTCCCTTTTTGCTGATGATATGATCTTATATTTAGAGAACCCCAAAGACTCAACCACAAGTCTCTGGGAAGTCATCAAAGAACACAATAATGTCTCAGGATAAAAAATCAATGTCCACAAGTCAGTTGCCTTTGTATACACCAACAACAGCCAAGATGAGAGGTTAATTAAGGACACAACTCCCTTCACCATAGCCACAAAGAAAATGAATACTTATGAATATACCTAACAAAAGAGTTGAAAGACCTCTATAAAGAAAGTTATGAAACCCTAAGAAAGGAAATAGCAGAGGACTTTAACAAATGGAAGAACATACCATGCTCATGGCTGGGAAGAATCAACATTGTTAAAATACTTCCCAGAGCAATTTACCCATTCAACGCCATCCCTATTAAAATACCAACATCTTTTTTTTTTTGAATCGTAGCTGTGTATATTAATTCAATCAGTGATGAATGTGTTAATCACTTCAATGCAAGCATTTCACATTGTATATGAAATCAGTACACTGAACCCCAAAAATGCATCAATATACACACTTATGATTTTTTAAAAAAATAAAATAAATACCAACATCTTACTTTCATGGCTTGGAAAAAATGATTCTGTGCTTTGTATGGAACCAGAAGAAAACTTGTATAGCTAAGGTCATTCTTAGCAATAAAAACAAAGCCAGGGGTATCACCATACCAGATTTTAGGTTGTACTACAAGGCCATAAGTGGTCAAGACAGCATGGTAATGGCACAAAAATAGAGACATTGATACTTGGAATCATATAGAAAACCTGGAAATGAAACCAACTTACAGCCACCTAATCTTTGATAAACCAAACAAGAGCATTCACTGGGGGAAAGACTCCCTATTCAATAAATGGTGCTGGGAGAATTGGATATTCATATGTAAAAGATTGAAACTGGATGCGCACCTCTCTCCCCTCACAAAGATTGATTTGAGATGGATAAAGGACTTAAATTTAATGCATGAGATGATAAAAATCCTCAAAGAAAGAATTGGAAAAACACTGGAAGATATTGGCCTGGGGAAAGACTTTATGAGGAAGACTGCCATAGCAATAGCAACAACTGCAACAATAAACAAATGCTGCAGTTGTACTAACTTGGATGGAGGTGGAAAACATTATTCTTTTTCTTTCTTTTTTTTTTTTTTAGAGACAGAGTCAAACTTTATCGCCCTTGGTAGAGTGCTGTGGCATCACACAGCTCAAAGAAACCTCCAACTCCTGGGCTTAGGCGATTCTCTTGCCTCAGCCTCCCGAGTAGCTGGGACTACAGGCACCTGCCACAACGCCCAGCTATTTTTCTGTTTGGCAGTTCAGGCTGAGGCCAGGTTTGAACCCACCACCTTTGGTATATGGGGCCAGCGAACTACTCGATGAGCCACAGGCACCACCCTGGAATACATTATTCTTAGTTAAACATCACAGGAATGTAGAAGCATGAATCCTATGCATTCAACTTTGATGTGAGGACAATTAATAACAATTAATGACTCGGTGGGGAATGGGGGAAAGGGAGAGCAGACAGAGAGAGAAGGAGGGAGAGGGTGAGGGAAAGAAAACAAAAAAAGAATAGAAAATAGTGACTAATTCTTACATAAACTGAATTCAATTGTGACCAAAGTACATTACTTAAACATTAATTTTTAATTCAACTTCTTAATATGTTATTTAGGATAGTGCATCCTCATTTATAAGCCCAGGAGTGGGAGGTTGCTGTGAGCAGTGATGCCACAGCACTCTACCTAGGGGAACAGCTTGAGGCTCTGTCTCCAAAAACAAAAAAAAGGAAAATCACATAGCTGTGTAGTTCACCAATGTTCTCAGCTCCTTGAACCATTCTTTTCTTGACTTTAATCAGCTATTATTCCATTCCCCTCATAATTTCTGAGTCTCACTTTCCTCAAAGCTGCCTTTTCTGTTCATGCCTCTCTTATTCTTAGCAGATGAACTTGCCTCCTATTTAATCAACAAAAGTGAGACCAAATGGCATGATCTCTTTCTGCTTCTTACATTTTAATTTAAAGGTTGTCTGGGCTCGGCGCCTGTGGCTCAACGGACTAAGGCGCCAGCCACATACACCTGAGCTGGCGGGTTTGAATCCAGCCTGGGCCTGCCAAACAACAATGGTGGCTGCAACCACTACTTATTCATTTATAAGTGAAATATGTTTGTAATTTCCCTTTACAACAATATATTTTCTCTAATTTTAATATCAGTGTATCCTGATTAAGTAGAATGACTTTGAATTATTTCTTCTTTCTCATTGTCTATAAGATTTGGCATGATCTGTTTTTTGAAATTATCTTTTACTTTTATTTATAAATATTAGTTGTCTATTTTTTGAGACTTTCAAAAAAAAGTTAACTGATGAATACATACTGAGCCTCAGAGTTAAAGCATTTTATAATATACATACTCTTATTTGACAAAGTGAATGTTACTTTCTTTGCATTGTTATTATTTCTTAATATTTCAATGCAGTAATCATCTGATTTCTTTTCTGAATGTATTTATCTTTGTTGATTCTTCAGAAGGTTTTTGTTTCTAGTTCTTATCTTAAACACTGTTATTATTGTTAAAATTTAAGCCTTTTTAATTTTTTGAAGGCAAAAGTAGAAACTAAATAAATACATGTATATATACAATACATGTATAGGGAAGCAGCTTCCAACAGAAACTCCTGTCCAAAAGGAAGGATAGCATCCAGAAACTTGCCCAATTGAGCCAAAGTCTGGGAGCCCAGCTGAGAGAGAGAAGGGTTAACTGCAGGTCACCTCTGCTGAGGCAAGCTGCGACTCCAAGAAACCAAGCTTCAGGCAGAAAAATTGAACTAAAGTGTTCCGCCATTCGGAACTTCCAGTACACCCTTACACCTTTACCTGATGAACCAGAAGCCTGACCCAGGCTGAGGGAGGAGGGTTTGAGCAGCGACCACCCTCCCTGTCTGCTGGACCAAGCACTCTGCCAGGTAAGATACTCTGGGGCCCTGCCAAGCCCCCACCTGCCCCCTAGCTAGGGAGTCCACTCTGTGCCCTGAAGGACCTCAGCCCACCACCAGCCACAGACAGGGACTCCCCCAGGACCACCACATGGCCCCAATCCGCCCCCGACCTGGGCACAGCCCACCACCCACCATGGACAAGGACTCTGCCGGGACCACCGTGCAGCTCCGGTACACATTCCGGGCCTCGGCCTGCTGTCCGCTGCAGACAGGGACTCCCCAAGGACCACCGCGTGACTCTGATTCGTACACTGCTGGGCATAGGCCAGCCACCCACTGAGGCCATGGACTCCTCCAGGACCTGGCGCAGCTCTGCTTCATGCCCCACAGGGCCTCCACCCACTGCAGCCAGGGACTCCACCCAGACTTCAGCACAACCCTGTGCTGTGTGCTGCTGGACCTCAACCTGCTGCCTGCTGCAGCCAGGGAGTCCATTCAGAACCTTGCATGGCTCAATGATGTGCCCCACCGGGCCCCCGCCCACCACCTGCCCTGGCCAAGGAATCCGCTGGGAACCCACTGGGAATCCGCCTACTGCCCATTCCGGCCAGGGACTCCACCTGCAAAGGCATGGCCCAGTGCCCCCATGCCCACTTGGCCTCCACCTGTCCACCCCAGCCCAGGAACTCCAGGACGTGGAGCTGCACAACCCACATCCTCCCATATCCTCTCAGCCTCTGCGCTGGCCTCACCCATCTGTCCAGGGACTCTGGAGGCCGCGTGACCTGTGTTGTCTCTCTGGAGCCCTCCTCCCGGCCAAAGACTTCTGGAGGCGCTGGCTGTCTTTGCCAAGGCCACTGGGTGCTGGGCACACCTAGAACCGTGTGCACCATCCCATGCCCTGCTACTGGATCCAGGCGTACCACACCCCAGAGCTGCTCCCACAGCCAGAACTATCTGGCTAGGGCAGTCCCAGAGGAGGTACTCAGGGTCACTCCAGCAACAACAGAGTAATCCCACTGTGGTATGACCTTGGAGAGACAACTTCCCAACTCTGAGGATGGTCAGAGGCAATGGTGAAAACCAATCATAAGGTGAAATCAACAGAAAAACTCTGGCAATAAATAATAATCAGAGTAGATCAACTCCCCC